>JAGTTH010004638.1:0-63295 GCA_022606485.1 Agraylea sexmaculata
GAGATTTAATGTTATATTAAATAAAAGTTGTTGAGGGAATGGACACAAGAGACGTGTGTACTGTTTGAAGCGTCGTATGGAACAGGGCGATTGCTCGTCGTGCCGCCGAGTGCATACGTGTGTGTATGTGAGTGTAAGTGAGTGTGTACACTCACTTACACTCACATACACACACGTATGCACTCGGCGGCACGCACCAACAGTCGCCCTGTTTTACGACTCTATACAATGCTACGTGTGATGTCTCAAGTGTCCAGTTGATTCTATACAATAATATGTATGAGCTTCGTCATTCTGCGTCAGCGAATCGCACTTTTTTGCTGACTCTCCCAGATCTAGTTACGTAGTCGTCGGATGAGTCAGGTGCTGATGAGTGTTTAAGATTGTTGCTGCCTTTGCCTGACCTAGTTGGGCTGTCTGCTGACTCGTCAGTTAAGAAGAATGCTGGTTTCAGTCTGTCTGTGTTCACAATTATTTGTGTCCCACTTACTTCAATTTTGAGGTTGTTATTTTTTCTTTCAATGACTTTGTGGGGTCCTGTATAAGGCTGGACCAGTGGTTTCTTAACTGCTCTTCTGAGAAAGACGTGCTCACAGTTGTCTAACTCATCCGGCTTGTAGAGTTTTTTCCTGGTGTTATTTCTGGACAACTTGGGTCTTAAAGTTGACATTGCCCTGATGAGATCTTTGGTTGATTCGTTTGATGTTTTTTTGGATGTTTGAGGTGAAATTACGTCACCTGGTAATCGAAGTGAGATGCCGAATGCTCTTTGTGCGGCGGAATATTCATCGCCGTCCTTAACCGCGTTCCGGATGCCCAGGAGTGCGATTGGTAGTGCATCTATCCAGTTGGTACTGCCTTTGAGTTGGGCCATTAGACTAGTTTTGATAGTTCTATGCAGTCTTTCAACCTTACCGTTAGCTTTTGGGTTATAAGCAACAGTTCGGTTGTGATCAATGCCGAGAAGTTGACAGTACTTGTTGAATACCTCTGATTCGAATTGTCTTCCTTGATCGCTAGTGATGGTGATAGGTGAACCGTACCTAGCGATCCAGTGATTCAGCAGTGTTTTGATTACCGTGTCAGCTGTGATGTTTTGTGCTGGGATGGCTTCGAACCAGGATGTTGCTCTGTCAATCATTGTTATTAGATAGGACATGTCTTGGCAGATAGGTAATGGTCCAACTATGTCAATATGGAGGTGTTCGAAACGATCGGTTTCGATGAAACTTCCATAAGGACTGCGAGTGTGGCGATGGATTTTTGAACGTTGACAGGTGATGCAGTTTTTAACCCACTTCGTTACGTCTTGGTTGATACCTTTCCAGAAAAATCGTTCCTTGATGGCTTTAATTGTAGATCTGCTGCCAGTGTGAGCTATGTCGTGAACTTGGTGAAAAGCTTGTCTGCGCCAGGATGCTGGTACGAAAAGTCGCGCCTTCTGCGTTGAAGTTTCGTACCATAATGCTGGAGCGTTTGCTGAGGTTATTTTCTTGAATTGTAGTGCTGGGTGCTGTTTGAGATTTTCCAGCTCTGGGTCATTTGTTTGAGTTTTTGCGATGTCCTTCAAGTCGAAGTTAGTTGGGAGATTGATTGTAGAGATCCGACTGAGTGCGTCTGCAACGGTGTTCTCTTCGCCTTCAATGTAGACTATTCGGTTGGTGAATTGCGATATGTAGTCTAATTGTCTGAGTCGGCGTGGATTATCTGCAGGAGATTGTGGTTTATTGAGTGCGAAAGTCAGAGGTTTGTGGTCAGTTTTAACAATCAATTCTCTCCCTTCTACGCTGTCCCTGAAGTAGCGTATGGACAAGAATATTGCTAAAAGCTCTCGGTCGTAGGTCGAGTAGTTCTGTTGCGTTACTGATAGAGCTTTGGAGTAGAATCCGATTGGTTGGAGCACGTTTCCGATTTGTTGGTGAAGTGCTCCTCCCGCACAGGATCCTGAAGCGTCAGTAAGCAGGACCATGGTAGCTTCGGCTGATGGGTGTGCTAGTGTGTTTGCCTTCGCTATCGCTTCTTTGCATAATTGAAAAGCTGCGTTGGCTTCATCGTCCCACACTATTGGTGTTTTGTCCTTTTTCTTCGACGAAGTAAGGTATTTGTTCAGTGGTTTTTGAAATTGAGCTGCTTTAGGAATAAGTTTTCTGTAAAAATTAAGTATCCCTAAAAATCTTCTTAATTCTAGGACTGTCTGTGGTTTTGGAAAATCCTCTATGATGCGGATCTTCTCAGAAATTGGTTGTATACCTGCTGTTGTTATTTTAAATCCTAAGAATTCTATTTCAGTAAGGCCAAATTGACATTTTTCGAGTGCGACTGATAAACCGAATTTGTCAAATCTCGAGAAAAGTTCTGTGATGCACTTAAGGTGTTGTTCTTCGTTCTTTGATGCGATTAAGATGTCGTCTAAGTAGACAAATACGTCTTCCATATCTCCAAGTATGGTGTTTATGAAGCGTTGGAAAGATTGTCCTGCGTTTCGAAGTCCGAATGGCGTTTTCACATATTCGAAAGATCCGAAAGGTGTTGAGATGGCTGTCTTCGGAATATCTTCTTCGGCTATTGGTATTTGATGATAAGCCCGTTGGAGATCGATTTTGGAGAAAATGTTTTTCCTTCGAGATGATTTTGAGCCTCGGAAGGGCGTGGTATGGGGTATCTATCTGGAGCGGTTTGAGCGTTAAGTCGCCTGTAGTCGCCACAAATGCGTATTCCCCCGTCTTTCTTCTCCACGATGTGAATAGGGGATGCCCAGGGTGAGGATGATGGTCGTATAATCCCTAATTGTTGTAATTTGATGATCTCCTGCTTCGCTTTGTCATACTTCACTTTATTGAGAGATCTCGCTTTCTCGTATACCGGTGTACCTGTTGTGGTGATGTGATGTCGGACCGAATGTTTTGAAGGTTTTTTTTATCCTATCGGCGTCAAACAATTCCGGAAATTTTTTGATGACCGATAAGTATTCCTTCGTTGGTGTCAATAATTTGATGGATTCGATTTGTTCTTGGTCTACCTGTCCTTGTATTTTCACTCTAAATTGTTTGTCGAAGAGACATTTTCCACTGAGGTCTATTAACAGTTGGTGATGATTCAGAAGGTCGGCCCCGATGATGTTGCGCTCGACATCAGCAATGATGAACGTCCATGTGTAGATTGCGTTGGGAGCGAGGTGCAGTGTTATCCTCTTGGTCCCGTAAGTCTTGATGGGCGTTCCGTTAGCTGCTCTTGCTGTAATTGTTGTAGCAGGTTGTTTGCTGTCTGTTACTTTCAGTACTGAAATGTCTGCTCCGGAGTCGACAAGGTAGGCCTTCCTGGTGCGAATGTCGTGCATTGTGAGGCGGTGTGATATTGGAAGGGCTGCAGCGCTGTCCACCTCTGCGGTCGCTGCAGCGTCTAGTTTTCCGCATTGAATTTACACGGCTGTTGGCACTTGTTTGCCTTGGCGCCGAATTTGAAATGATACCAACAGTTGTCATGTGTCGGCCGCGAGTTGCTGCGTTGCCGGCTACGTTGTCGGCTACGGTTTCCGCGTTGTCGGCTGCGATCTCTGAAATTTGGCTCATAAGGTCTTCGTGTTCTATCGACCCCCGATATGGACAACTGCCGGACCAGTTGTTTTAGGTCCTCCACATCTTGTCTCATCCGTGCCATGGCTGTATCGCTGTTGTTTGGTGTGATTTCTGCGATGAAGTTGCACGGACTCGACATCTGTGCTGAGGCGTTCACCCTGTCTGCGATCTCTGACAGTTTTTCGGCTGTCAGGTCTTTGTCGCAGACGGCTAGCACAGTGGTGATCTTGTTAGGGAGCCTTTTTAACCAAATATGTTTTAGCAGTGCCGCTGACACCAAATCCCCTGCTTTATTTTTCAATCGTGTCAGCAATCCTGACGGAGAATCGTCCCCCAGTGTCTCGGTGGCTAACAGAGCTTCTAGTTTGTCTGCGTCGGTTTCTCTGAATTTGGCTATAAGTCGCTCTTTAATAGCCTGGTACCTGTTGTCTATGTCATTGCTCCGCATAATGTCGTGGACATATTTTATGTATTTGTATGGTATCTTCGGTATTAGTACCGAGTACATAGTTTTGTGGTTCCTCGTGTATGCAGCTAGAGCTCCTTCGAAGGTGTCAAACCAAAGTTCGACATTTTCGGGCCAGAAATCGTTCAACCGGACATTCATCGCTAGTTGTTCGAGCGATGGTTGCAATGGGGTTGGTTGTGGTTGGTCCATCAGTTGCTGATGATGATGGTGTTGGTTGTTGGTGGGTGGTGTGTTGAGTATGTTAATGTCCCATTCAATGTTGTGATTCATTTTTGTTGTATTAATTTATTATATTTGATGTATTAATTATGATTATAATGTTGTATGCTGATATGCCTGTGGCCGTAATATGATTAATGCAGTAATGTTTATTTAATAGGTGTTGACTCAGCGATTGCACTGTTGGTGGTAATATTCTCGGAATTATTATATGATAATATTCGATGACGGTTGTAATATTTTCAGAATTAATTATTAATATTCTTCACTTGCGGAATGTGTCGACACAATTTTTTTCTTTTTTGACAATTATTTTTTGATTTTGATGTGAAAGATGAGGAATGGTCTTACTTGTTATTTGATGATGAATTGAAGAGAACCATATACCCTTACTTCCTGCTGTTCCTCGTCGGTGATTCGTGTCCAGATCAGATGAAGATTGCGAAATCCAATGTCGGGGTCACCAGATATAACGTGGTATAATGTTATGTTATATTAAATAAAAGATATAACGAGATTTAATGTTATATTAAATAAAAGCTGTTGAGGGAATGGACACAAGAGACGTGTGTACTGTTTGAAGTGTCGAATGGAACAGGGCGACTGTTGGTGCGTGCCGCCGAGTGCATACGTGTGTGTATGTGATGCTACAGTATATTCAAAACCATTATATTTTACAATGGCCACTTTGAGACTTGTATGGGTACTTAATGTGACCCGTTCGAGTATTATCGGATGCAAACAGGTTAAATCGTTCTCATGATAAACCATAAACTAATAATAAAACCATCAACAGTCAATCGATTCAAGACTTTCAAGTCTACATACATTCATTATCGAGAGATGGTGATTACTATTAATGGTTTATCTCATAAAATTAACGAACGCATTATAAAAATAGATAATGATTGATGTCTTTAAAGGAAGACCCATCGATTCAATTAAAGTGCTTTATACCGTATAATAACTATAAAAATCCTTTAAATATATTGTTAACAAAACCTAATTTAAATCTAAATACAATAATAGTTTAGTTACAGTTCAAAATCTTTAAACTTTTGAACAAAGCATTGAGTAATTGAATCGTTTAATGCAGAAACACCCCAAAAATGATTGTTTTTTGGACGAAAGCGCCCATCTTTTGGTGCAAAATCAATTATTGAATGCTGTTCAAAAAAGAAGAGAATATTTGTTTTATTACAAAAAGAGACAAATTTTTCATACAAAATTTATCAATCAATCAATATATTATATTAATTAACCAGCATAATGGCTACAAATACTGTGGTCATGGGTTCAAATCGAATAATTTTAATAAAATGCTGATCGATAGCCTTGATCCAAGTTATTCTGATTTCCTGGATCGTTAGGTGATTATTAAGTCAGTGGCCTGATTAACTAGTAATAATTAATATCACCGACAGACAATTAACATGTTGTTTTGTATAAAAAACCCTCTCAAAAAAATCTCATCGGGGCTTATATAAACAAATAAAAAAATTATTTGTGGGCGACCGCAGATAGGGATCTCGCTTTTCCCCTTTGGAATGGATAAATAAATAAAAAATAGATCAAAATAGACAAAGAAATCCCGTTGTACATTATTTTGCTCCCCTAGAAATTTTCTTCGGACGCCCATGGGTAAATGTATTTAACAAACTGGACTAATCTGAGTTACAGATATAATGAAGTCGAGCACCGGTCATTAAAACCGACAAACATGGGTTTGTTAATAAAAAAAGTGCACGAGTAAAGTGACATGCACATTATAAAGGCTCGTTCATATATAAGAATAGCAATAATGTACAGATAGGCTTTAATCTAAAGCTGCAGCTAAATATAACAGGCATATCCGGCAATCGAGTGCCCTCATTCCTATCAGACACTCTATAATCTAAAAGTTTACCACAATAAAACTATAACTAGACGTGGCAGGTTCGATGTCCGATCAACCAGCCATCTTATGAACCGTGAACAACCGTTTTTTGTTATTATTATATCGTAAGCTTTGACTTTTCGATGAGTTATTTCAGATTTGACCAAAAAATATAATGCGTTTTTTCATCCATTATGAGATTGAAATTCGCTACACTATTCCTATAATCCGAATTAAAATTAAAATAACTCCAAAGCATATGGAACAAAAAATCATTTTAGTAATGGATTCCCTATAAATACGATAGTAGAGTTACATAGCTACACTTATGATCGGTTTTTTATTACTTAATGCCTCGTCTGAGCCTCGGGCGAGGCACTTATTAACAAAAAACAATCAAAAGTACAGCAAAGCAACTCTATTATCGTCTTTACGGTGTACGTTTACGGCGACGCACGCCTAGGAATCCCAAGCTTTACTCTGATTTCCTGAATTGTAACGTTAATACTGAGATAATAATTAAGTTATACAGTGGTAATCTTGTGTAAATATATTATCTAATTAAACAGATCCTCAACATATCAAATAAATACCCAAATCTACATAACATGTCCTTAATTAATTGAAGTAAAAATATTTTAATAAGGGAAGGATAAGAATATTACATTGAAATAATTGACAATTCTAATATGTTACTTTCTTTTAATAAAAAGTTCTATGTTTGTCTTATTGCACCGTGACTACGTTGCGTAGACTGAATTCTGGTATTGGTGTAAATATTTCGGTGGACCATGGCTCTAACAGCCTGAAAGCGAGCAACCAATTTAAACATATGTATTAAAAAATATTTGGCTTTTTTTTAAACATTTTGCCTTCATGCAAGCATTTATAAATGTATATTTTAAACAAATTACTTCAATTGGAATCAACTACATATGTATGTATTTGTTTCTTTGAATAAAAAAAATGATAATCTAAAATGGTTACAATGGCGTGGCTACAAATACTGTGGTCATGGGATCAAATCCCGCTCAAATAAAAAAAATAAATAAATATATTGATTGATTTGATATTATTGTATAATAAATTATTTATATTAATTGATTTGATCGGTTATTACGACTGTGAGATAGGGAATAATATTAATAAAATCCCAATCGATAATCTTGATCTAGGTTTACTCTGATTTCCTGTATTGTAAGGTGATTATTAAGTCTGTGACCTGTGTAACAAGTAATAGTTAAGATCACCGACAGACAATTAACACGTTGTTATGTCTAAAATTAAAAAAAAATGTAAAAATCCTTCTTAATTAAAAAAATGTTATTCTGGTATTATAACGGAATCAATTAAAATTATGACGCTTAACCTTATCTTTGTTTTGTAAAACTTACACGGGAGCGACGTTGAAAGTTCCTGGATTATTATTGTAGTAAGGATTCTGTCCGTTATTATCTGCAATAGATAAATAGTTTTTAAATTGAAATAAATAGTAAATAACTCAATCAGGTTTAGTAGTAACTCACTCGTCGAGCTCACTGAGAATGTTTGACTTTGGCCATATCCATTGGAGCTGGAAGAACTTGAAGAAGACGATGATGAAGAAACACCAAAAGCACTCCTCTTAAATCGCTGACCTCCGAAAATCGGGACTGGGACTGGAGCTGATTGATGACCGAAACGATCGATAGTGTAGAAAGCCTTTGGAATATAATATCCGACATCTGAAAAAACAATTCAAAAGATACGTGCGAATAAAAATACGTTTGGCGAAAACCTGTTATGTATAAAAAATAAATCTAATGTATTTTTATTGGCAAACAAGACGTGTTAGTTAGCGGTTGTGGGAAAGACCCATTCTGTCCCCATTTAGACTAATTTATATTCACAACACGGCTGCCTCTTTGTATTCTGAATTTAATAACAAATGTGGTTTCGAGGTCTTTTGTAGGTAATTTGGCATCAAAAACAATTTTAAAATATGCATTAGTATGTATGACACACTGACATAACAATATGATTTTCCAAGGTAGTCGTTTATTGAATACTAATATCGTGGAACCTTCTACGAATTATATCAATCAATATTGTAGAAAAATAAAATTAAACAACTATAATGGAAGTTACTATTGCATATTTATATAATGGGGTGAATGGGGACAGTATGACAATCCAAAAATAAATATATACATCAACAAGTTCGTCTTCTAACATCACCGATATTAGAAGGCCGGACAAGTGGATGATAAATATCAATATGGGTTTGACAGAGGCAATACTAATTATTTCACTCAGACTCGTCTGCTTGGTCCGCTATCTTAAATATTTGTCTGGCATTCTTATCGGTGGTAACAGTTCTATCACAAAAACATGTGAAATTTTGTGTGTATTATTTAATACCAAGGCTTAGGGGACAATTAATGGGCATACTGGCCAAAATAGATTAGTGGAGATCAGAGATGTGCCAAAGTCAAACGAATATAGTATTATTCTATCATTTTACCCCAAGGAGTGGAATGAAAAAAAATAGTATAACGCTCGATTAATATGAGAGCATTAATAATAAATTAGAATAGAATACTATAATATTCGTTTGACCTTCACACATCTCTGGTGGAGTTGAATGAGAACTTTTTTTTAAAATAATTTGTTTTGAAAATTCAGCCTAAAGCTTGGGATTCCTAGGCGTGCGTCGCCGTAAACGTACACCGTAAAGACGGTAATAGAGTTGCTTTGCTGTGCTTTTGATCGGTTTTTTGATAGTTAATGCCTCGCCCGAGGCTCAGACGAGGCATTAACTAATAAAAAACCAATCACAAGTGTAGCTAAGTAACTCTACTATCGTATTTACGGTGACATACGCCTGGGAATCCATTAATTTACGAATATTAATACATTTGTGTTAAAGAAAGAGGCACAGAAATTTAGTTACTTTAATTATTATTATAGATTGGTGATTAATTAATTATATTCAAAGAGTATTTTTAGATAAAACTCCGCCGCATTTATCTTGAACATAAAAATTGCGATGATCATTATTTTATACGATAATATTGACGCAATCTGCAAAACCAGTAATGGAGGAAGATCTCATCATCACCTTGAAACATCACGACCTGATCACATCATCACGAATAACAACAAAAAACTATTAATAACTTAGTAATCCTAGACATATTAGTTAAACGCCCTTGATTTATAATAAGAAATAGTAATGATTTACCTGCAGCGACCATGGCAAAGGCCAATGGTAAGATTAGAACAGCGAGACGAGCCATGATGAACTGACAGAGGAGAAGTCAGGTCATCCGCTTTTATATCACCATCATCTTCGTCATCAACATTGCATCAACAATAATATATTTGGATATAATCCCAACCTAGAAATGCTCTCTCACATTAAAAAAAATAATAAACAAACCTAAATAAGTGCACATTCCATCGCAATGAGATCACTTCTAAAAAGAAATTAGTTAGTGTGAAAAAAACTACCTTAAATTGTCAAAACTTCTATAAGATACCACATTTTTTCATACACGATTTATTCAATATTTCTATTCAGAAATTACATTGTCTTGTTATTATTTACAGTAAAATCGGGCATATTAATTCCACTGTTTTATTTATTTTATTAAATTTTCTTTACACTTATTAGTATATTTTTTTTTTCAAAATCCTCAATTAATAAACGTTGATCTTATAATAATAATTATTTTTTTACATTCACTATTGTAATTTTCTTTATGTATACAATTTATTATATAAAAAAGCTTTGTAGCTGATGTGTGTAGATTAAATATTAAATTTAGACTTAGAACTGAACTGCAACTACTTACCGAAAACGGCTATTATTGGTTAAATCACAAGCTAATATGATACTGATAGGTCTGATTAGCTCTACAAACATAATAAATAAAGAATATCTCTCGGAATGCGTATGATGAAGGGTCCATAGAACATTGAAAACAAGTTTATTTTTCTTGCTATGAGTACGAAGAATTAATTACATCATTTTTATTAATGTCAATGATATAACAATTGAGTGATTGAGATAAAAATGAATAATTGTAATTAAATATGGACCGTAGTTAGTTGAATAGTTGTTATCTAACGAGACAGATCTTAGCAACTACAGGGTGGTCTCCATATCACATCTTTACAATCTTATTCCTGGCAATGCGGAAACTCACAACTATGGATATCTAATAATTAACAGCTACACTATTTAACTTATCACACGAAGTAATGTGAATTCGTTTCGAATGCATCGCGAGTAAAATGGGTACGAATGATAGAGAATTGTAAAAGTATATATCGCCTGCTCCAGTGTATAATATCGTAAGTGCAAAAAAAAACTGTGTGTCTTAAGTCTTTATGGAACTGAGCCACATACTGTATGTATGAAACATCAAAAAATGTTGCTTTTCAATCATTATTTAACCTATTAAGTGGGACTTTTTGTAAATAGTAAAATAGTCCTATTTGACCGGCAACTAATGTAGATTCATATATTATCTATAACACATTTCATGTCTCTGTCAATAGAAGAAATCCTAAACTGTTATATGTTATAAATAATAATTAAACCGACTGACACATGACAGGCAGTGTTGCCAGATTGAATATGTGGCTCGGTTCCATAAAGACTTAAGAGCAAACATATTTTGCACTATGATATTATACGCTGAACAGTCGACATGGGAAGAGAGGCAATGCCCTGCTAGCATAAAATACAAATACAAGCAGATTACAGTTATAATTTGGCCAAACACAAGCATAATGAACAACAGCAGGTATACAACCAATTTCTGAGAAGATCCGCATCATATAGGATTTTCCAAAACCACAGACAGTCCTAGAATTAAGAAGATTTTTAGGGATAATTAATTTTTACAGAAAACTTATTCCTAAAGCAGCTCAATTTCAAAAACCACTGAACAAATACCTTACTTCGTCGAAGAAAAAGGACAAAACACCAATAGTGTGGGACGATGAAGCCAACGCAGCTTTTCAATTATGCAAAGAAGCGATAGCGAAGGCAACCACACTAGCACACCCATCAGCCGAAGCTACCATGGTCCTGCTTACTGACGCTTCAGGATCCTGTGCGGGAGGAGCACTTCACCAACAAATCGGAAACGTGCTCCAACCAATCGGATTCTACTCCAAAGCTCTATCAGTAACGCAACAGAACTACTCGACCTACGACCGAGAGCTCTTAGCAATATTCTTGTCCATACGCTACTTCAGGGACAGCGTAGAAGGGAGAGAATTGATTGTTAAAACTGACCACAAACCTCTGACTTTCGCACTCAACAAACCACAATCTCCTGCAGATAATCCACGCCGACTCAGACAATTAGACTACATATCGCAATTCACCAACCGAATAGTCTACATTGAAGGCGAAGAGAACACCGTTGCAGACGCACTCAGTCGGATCTCTACAATCAATCTCCCAACTAACTTCGACTTGAAGGACATCGCAAAAACTCAAACAAATGACCCAGAGCTGGAAAATCTCAAACAGCACCCAACACTACAATTCAAGAAAAGAACATCAGCAAACGCTCCAGCATTATGGTACGAAACTTCAACGCAGAAGGCGCGACTTTTCGTACCAGCATCCTGGCGCAGACAAGCTTTTCACCAAGTTCACGACATAGCTCACACTGGCAGCAGATCTACAATTAAAGCCATTAAGGAACGATTTTTCTGGAAAGGTATCAACCAAGACGTAACGAAGTGGGTTAAAAACTGCATCACCTGTCAACGTTCAAAAATCCATCGCCACACTCGCAGTCCTTATGGAAGTTTCATCGAAACCGATCGTTTCGAACACCTCCATATTGACATAGTCGGACCATTACCTATCTGCCAAGACATGTCCTATCTAATAACAATGATTGACAGAGCAACATCCTGGTTCGAAGCCATCCCAGCACAAAACATCACAGCTGACACGGTAATCAAACCACTGCTGAATCACTGGATCGCTAGGTACGGTTCACCTATCACCATCACTAGCGATCAAGGAAGACAATTCGAATCAGAGGCATTCAACAAGTACTGTCAACTTCTTGGCATTGATCACAACCGAACTGTTGCTTATAACCCAAAAGCTAACGGTAAGGTTGAAAGACTGCATAGAACTATCAAAACTAGTCTAATGGCCCAACTCAAAGGCAGTACCAACTGGATAGATGCACTACCAATCGCACTACTGGGCATCCGGAACGCGGTTAAGGACGGCGATGAATATTCCGCCGCACAAAGAGCATTCGGCATCTCACTTCGATTACCAGGTGACGTAATTTCACCTCAAACATCCAAAAAACATCAAACGAATCAACCAAAGATCTCATCAGGGCAATGTCAACTTTAAGACCCAAGTTGTCCAGAAATAACACCAGGAAAAAACTCTACAAGCCGGATGAGTTAGACAACTGTGAGCACGTCTTTCTCAGAAGAGCAGTTAAGAAACCACTGGTCCAGCCTTATACAGGACCCCACAAAGTCATTGAAAGAAAAAATAACAACCTCAAAATTGAAGTAAGTGGGACACAAATAATTGTGAACACAGACAGACTGAAACCAGCATTCTTCTTAACTGACGAGTCAGCAGACAGCCCACCTAGGTCAGGCAAAGGCAGCAACAATCTTAAACACTCATCAGCACCTGACTCATCCGACGACTACGTAACTAGATCTGGGAGAGTCAGCAAAAAAGTGCGATTCGCTGACGCAGAATGACGAAGCTCATACATATTATTGTATAGAATCAACTGGACACTTGAGACATCACACGTAGCATTGTATAGAGTCGCAAAAGTTTCACGGGTTCTTCAAACCCTTGCTCCACTTTTGGGGGACGCATGTAGCATCACACTCACTTACACTCACATACACACACGTATGCACTCGGCGGCACGCACCAACAGTCGCCCTGTTCCATTCGACACTTCAAACAGTACACACGTCTCTTGTGTCCATTCCCTCAACAGCTTTTATTTAATATAACATTAAATCTCGTTATATCTTTTATTTAATATAACATAACATTATACCACGTTATAATACAACTCCGTTATTTTGTTTGACCAACAACTTTGCCTATTGCCTATTTCAAATTACTTTCATAACGGAATGTGTACTCAATATACCGCAGTTTAGACTGTTTATTTCTACTCTGAACTCCATTACACTTTTTTAAATAAGTAATCATCGGGCTACGTTTTATATGAATAGATAGATACAAAAATATTTTAAAGGTTAATAACACCACATTGACATGAGTACCTACTCAGTTTATTATTTGTAAATTAATTAGTGGTTAGATGCTTAGTCACGAATGGAATGTGCAAATATGAAAATATATAATAATAGTCAACATAACCTTCAAAACTCCATCACCATATGTTTGAACTTTATTAACCACAAATATTTGATCAGGATACAACAATCGATATTTTTACATCTTAATTTTCGGTGTTTATTAAAAAGTTTCTAAAATTCCACGTGTCTTTAGTTAGTTTCAGAACTTCATCGATGGTAAAGATAAAGTTTGTTTATCCGGATGTTTGACACGTTCACTCAAAATGTTTGACTTGGAATTGCATAACCATCAGAATACTTATTAACAGTTTAATGTGTGTTTTCAGATTGTTCAACCGATTCGGTGATGATGGCAGTCAACTTTCAGGTGTAGGCGTGGTTGGAACATCCACAGGTGGAAATGGAATCTATTCAAGCTCATCCTCGTCTCAAGGATCAGATGGCCAAGTTCATTACACTGCTCAAACTGGCAAATTCTAAAAAGCCTCCTTCTTGACTAGGATGTTTGCTAAGCTATGATGATGTAACTATCGAAAAGTGATAATCATTATATGAATATTTAACTCGTGACAAACCAAATTAGATGTAAGTTTTAACAGTGTCGTTTTTTACACAGCGAGATTTTAATGTATTGAATGAAATAAAACTTTGATTTAAATTTGATTGTTTTCATATATTTGGTATTGGAATGTCTGCATGGTTGAATTGTTATAATATTTTTTGAATTAGTTTGAAATATCCCTCCTGAACTGGAGTCCGTCGGGAAGATCCAAGGGGGGCTGTTGCTCGTTCGGGTTCGGATAGTCGTAGCCATCTCCACATTCGGGAATAGAAGCTGATACAATAACAGAGTCTCCAAGAGTGCTGACTCCTTGATCGACAACAGGACGAGTCTGGATAGGGTACTGATTGTAGTGAATCTGGTTAACAGGTAAAGGGTTTGGAGCGGGTGCTGCTTGAACCCTTTGGTTATAATTGAGTCCAGGGAACAACATATTAAGGAATGAAAACTTGTTGGGAAAACCCAAACCAGTGGTAGGATAATAGCTGCTTGTCGTTCCTGGATATCCAATTGTGTTTGTACCGGTTCCCGAAAACTTATTCAAAAGAGGCCAGAATAGTTTTTGTGATACTCCAGATGAAATACCGCCCAGATTAAATATATCAATGGGTTTGGAAATGGGGCTTTGATTGTAGATAGGTCTTACTTCTTGTTGAGGCTCTCTGTAAATAGGTCTGGTCTGGATTATTGTGGTTGGGACAGGTTCTCTGTATATCGGTCTTGTTTGAATTATTGTAGTTGGTACTGGGTCTCTGTAGATTGGTCTGGTTTGTACGAATGTATTAGGTACTGGATCTCTAAAGACGGGTCTGGTTTGGATTATAGTATTTGGGACTGGATCTCTATAAATAGGTCTAGTTTGGATTACAGTGTTTGGTACTGGATCCCTGTAAATGGGCCTTGTTTGAATCACTGTATTTGGAACTGAATAAACTGTTTGGGGTTGGAAAACTTGAGGTGCTTGATACAAAGGAACAGATTGAACGACCGGTGGTGGATCTCTATAGATTGGTCTAGTTTGGATGGTAGTTTGGTCTTGAATAGTTGGGTTTACTTGGATTAGAGTCGGGGGAGGATCTCTGAAAATGGGACGAGTCTGGATTGAGACTGTTGTTGTTTCTACATCCTTGTTAACAGGTCTCGTTTGAATATTGGGGTTGGGGTAGTTGTATCCAGTTTGATCATCATATTGCTGTGTGTTGTATTGCAACTCAGTTACATCTCTCCTTTCTCTAAGATCGTCACAGAGAGCTGAAAAGCAATAATATTATAAAGCTGTTAACTTTTTAAACTAATTGCTTAACTTACCGGTTGTCGCACACAGTAAGACCGCGGTTAAGAATAGCTTCATAGTGGAGACTTCGCTGCTTCTTCACTGATTGATTTTGGAAAAGTGACTCTTGTTTGGTGTAGTTCTTCCGTTTATATAGAATATGTGTGTTTGTTCTTTGTGGGTTTTTAAAACGCCTTGGCTTGTACATACACACACACATTTTCCACAATTGACAAATTCACTTTTAACTGTTTACTCTTCGCACCAAAACCACGCCCGCTGACAAATCAAATAGACCGTGGTATCTTTACTTGCCAAAACCCAGTCGTCGATCGGTCGTTGCCGTTGTTGCATAATGTTTATAATTAAAAAAAATCAAGGCTATTATCAATTTCAATTGTAGAATTTTTAGAGAAATTATTCGGTACATGCATAGTTCAAAAATGTTCCTGTTCATTTTAGACGGATATTTGCATAAATTAAATTATGGACATGTTTGAAATATTTAATGTACAGCATTCACATTAAAATCGTCTTCTTATTTTAACATTTTCATTTTAACGGATTCAATTGTTAAATGTATTAAATAAATTCGTTAATTTGGTTGTTTGTACGTTGTTTGTACGTACGTGACGTTTAACAATTTAAACCGGTATTTGCACTTCCAACCCCCAGGTCTGGTTGTAATTAAATGCCTTTGTTTCCTTACAATAATAAATATGTTGTAATTTATAATGTCTGAATAATTCACACAATAAATATTACTTATAGTGAAGCTTATTAAAAATAAAATAATTTGAAAATATACACATATTATTTATTTTACGTGATTTGTATAGGAAATACCAAGAAGAAAGTTAGTTATATTTTTGGCGTCTCGACTTTGAAATTCTCAAATATGCATACGGCTCTTTGTATGTAATACATATTATAAAACTAAATGCATATCTAAATAAATTTGTTCAATTTCACTTAAGAACATACAATTTTAGCATTCACAAATAAGACAGTTACTTACATCTTTATAACATATTTAAGTTGGGAAATATTTACGAAGAAGTCACTGGTAGAGCTGGTAATTATTATTTACTTTATTTCAATACATATTTACAAAGCACAACAAAGCCTTCATACATTACCATTAAAGCCACGGTCATAATATTTATAAACACCCAGGTATTTGTAGATAAGTAATTAAGAAAAGGATAATCACCATTGTTTGATTCTGAAAAGGTTTCGTATTAAAAATTTGTACTTATTTATAAATCATCATGCTAAGGATTCATAAGTTTAATGAGAGGTAAAATGATGGAAACACTTCTTTAATTTATTAATAAATTTGTTTTGGAGTTTATAACTTTATTATTTATATAAAAATTATTATATTTAATTAACAAGCTAGAAGGCAATGAAGACTAAACCAACTTTAACAAGATACTTATTACTTACAGAGAAGCCAATGTTTTCGTTTCGTATTGTGCTGATGATAATAATGAAACCCTTTAAAAATAATGTAATATGTAATTATTGTCTTTGAGTCACTGACATTATATGAAATGGTTCAAGGTTTTCAAAATGTTTACAGACGATAAATACTTTGCACTTTTCTATCCACAAACCGAAGATAACAACACCTTGCAACAAATCTTGTTTGGTTAAGATAACAATAAAACAATCGATATATTTTCATATATTTTTTAATAATAAATTAACCAAGTACATAATATAGACGACACTCGAACAACCTAACTTATTATCACACGTAATTGATGTTTTCAATTCTCCACTTTAAAGATGACTTGTGGTATCTAAAAAATAATTATTATTATAATTACAATTGTAAAGCCGTATGGTGTTTTTTATTGTTTATTTACCTCCAGAGGGAGAAAAGCTTCCGGGGTATAAATTTCCTAACCCATATGTTGCAACATTGGATCCAGTATTTGCTTGACTTAGTGATAAGGATCCAGCATTTGGTATTGCTGAACTTCCAATAACAGTATTAAAGCCGTTGGTTGCTCCATTTGCTCCTGAAAGTGTTCTTGTTCCAGTCGAAGTACCAGAATATTGGTTTAATCTTGTTCCAGAACTAGACCCCAATCCCAACATGGCACTCCCAAGATTGAATAGTGCAGCTCCTCCACCCATAACGTGATGCAAGATTCCTCCAGCTGCTTCAGCCGTTTTTTGTGCATGATCTGTTGGACTGTAAGAACCATAAGATCCTCCATACGAAGTTTGCGTTTGTTGTTGAGGCTGTACAGCTTCAGCATCATTCTTTACTGCTTTGTATACTGTATGCTGTACGGTGTTTAATGGGACATTGCTGTGTACGCCATGTTGATTTGAAGTTGTTTCGTGGTAAGTTGTCCCGGAAACTCCTGTATGAGCTACAGGAACAGTCATTACTGGAGTTATATGGACGGCCACTGCTGGTTTTGTTCCATAAGAATTAGCTGCGTAATGCGTACCAGCAGAATAATAACCAGCATCAGCTGTATGTATTGGAATTTGCTGGGTATGTACTTGATTGGTAGATGTTACAACATTTGATCCGCCATAGCTTCCAGGTGCCATTCCGACATTTACTCTGTTTATGGGTTGAGCAGGAGGGACAGGAGCAGCGACCACTCCATATCGTCTAATAGTAAGTTGGGTAGGAGCCACTGCAGGGGCATATGGCTGGTTATTTACTGTTGAAACTTTAGCAAAATTTGTACCAACAGCTCTGCTATAAGTTGTGGTTGCCACTCCTCTGTTAATTACCGGTCCTGGGGCACATGTAATTATGGGAGTAGCCACTCCCGCTACGTATTTGCTGGTGCATCCTTTAGCAGCATAGTTATATCCCACACCATATTGCCTCACAACTGGTTGTTGCACATATGTTGTTCTTTGTTGAGGGTATACATTTTTCACTGCAGGGATTTTAGCAAGTGTGGTACGGGTAGCAACTCCAAATTTAGTCACAGTGTTTGTAGCGGGCCCTGTGGCTGTAATTATACCAGGAGCTCCTCCAAAACCGCCTTCATATCTTCCTCCATGAGTACGTAGTATTGGAGCCACAGCAGGTTTTACAACAGTAACTTGAGGAGCTACAGGGATAGCCACAGATGATGTCTTCTCCACTCGAGTAACAGCCACATTTCCCATATTGTTGCCATTGTATCGGTCAAGTGGTGTTGGCTTAGGTTTCGATGCCGATGCTATAGTTAAACCGTATCCTGTTTGCTTATTGACATTTTGAACAACTGAATTTGTAGGTACTGTACCTATATAAGTAGGACTGTATTGAACGGTTCCAGTATTAAATTGTACAGATGTTTTCTTAATTTCGTTACCGTAACTGTCCCTTAATATATTGGGCCCGCAAGTGGAGCCGTAAACCGAATCAGCTGCACATTTGATTGTTGCGTCTTGAGGTGCTTGAGTTTTTCCACCTTGAATTCCAAAAATGGTAGCTGTATTTTGAGCTGGTTGAACTGTTTGGACTGTTTTGCGTATAGTTTTTTGTTGATAAGTAGAAGGAGCAGCAGCTACTAATGTATGCGTTCCGGTATTGTGTTGCGATGTTGAATAAAATGAATTAACTCCAGTAGATTGCACTCCTTGTTGAATCGGTTGTTGATTTGCAGTAGAAATCATGAGATGTACGGCACCTGGTTTTTGATTTACAGCGTATCCTGGTTGAGGTTGATTTCCCAAAATGCCAGGAGCACCTCCAAAGCTACCAACATACTTAGTTTGTTTGTTGCTTTCTACGATGAATCCAGTACTGGGTTGCGGTTGATATCCAGTCATTTGCTGTTGTCCAGTTGTTGTATAAGTGGTAGCAGCATAATTGTTTTGGTATCCTTGATTTTCCGGGTGAGCCACAGATACAGTAACACCTGGAGCCTGTTTAGAGTTAATAGCCCAACCTTCTCTTTCTTGATTTCCTAGTATTCCAGGTGCACCTCCAAAAGACCCAACATATTTTCTTTGTTGTACATTAGATTGTACTACAGGTCCCGTTTCAGATTTGACTCCATGATTCGCCATATTCAAGTGAAACACCACATGATTTGGGTTGGGATCTCCAGCAACGTAGGGATTGCCTGGCATGTGGGATTTAGTTTCAGTTGTGGTAACACTCATGTGATTTCCAACTCCATTGTAGTACATAGGCTGACCACTTTCCTGAATTCCATTACTTTGGACGTAGTTGGTACTCACTGGTAGTGAAGGATTATCGTGATTTCCAATTCCAATTGTTATACCAACACCTGGTTGTGAAAGAACATGATGTGTGGCATCTTGATATCCCGCAATACTTCCAGGATCCGTCATATGTTGGCTGGAAGAACTGGCTTGGGTATAACTTTCTGATCCTACATACTGTCTAACATTGCCTGTTTGGTACGGTTCACTATGCTCCAAAGATAAGGTACCTGCATCTTGACCTGGGTTTTCTATGCCTCCTATAATAAAATATTGATGAATTTATTAATGCGAATTTCCAATAACTAAATATACAATTGTCCTCATTTAATGGATGCATCTTTTCAAACGATTGTTAATAAAATGTGTGGTTTGACACGCATATTTTTTCTCAGTTTACCAAGTTCGTTATAATTATTGTAATTATGCACGCTCAAGTGGCTCATCAACAATTCTATTACATCCTATTCTATCGAAGATGAGCATTCATCTAATAACCAGTTTATCAATAAGAATAATAACATTTCTTGTAATTGTTACCAGTTGAAAATCAACACGGATATTCAAATGAGTGTTATCGCAATTTATATTTTAAATAAATCATTTGATTTTTCACACGTACAGATATTATAAGATGTCACGTATGTGTTAATATTAATAGATTTTATTGACATATTTTGAATATTCAAGATCCTGTTTGGATAAAAAATCAACGTTGAATAAAAATACAATATTAAAATAGTTTTCAATAATATTTTTTACGGTAAAAAAATACTCAAAGCCCGGCCAAACATAACGTGAAATTCGTTGAACTGTCAACGGGAAGGAATATATTAAATTCCTATTCGATGCTAAATTGCCTTTAAACGCATTTCTATCTTCGGGAACATCTAAATTATAAATATTTTATTAGGATTTGTGCGATTGGTGTCCCAGATCAGCCACATAACTTTATAAGAATAGCGGAGTGATCGGTGATTATAAAATAAAAAAATAGATTGAATTATTATAAATTTTGCACTCACATAATATGTATACCCGCACATAATATTTTGAATATATCGTTTTTTTAACTTCGAATTTGAATATAAAATATCTCTAATTTTTATGTGCATACTAATTGTCTTAAGGAAATAATAGTTTTATCTGCATTTAGAAAAAAATATATTTGTTACATCTTATTCTATGATATTAATAAGTTTTTTAAAAAATCGAAAAAAAAGACGTGACGGGCTTTGAAGTTATTTAAGGTCAAAGGTCACAAAAATCAGTTTTTTTACAATTATCTCGGTTTCTATAGCTTTAGTGATGTTAACACCTATTATAAAAATTGTAGACCATTAAATTTGTGACAAATTTTACTTGAAAACATTTTTGATACGCCTCCCGTTTTTAAGTTAGTGAGGGTACAAAGTAAAAGGAAAATTTCAGTATTTTTTTGCTCATTATCCTCATTAGATTTATTCCTTGAAAATGTGAATATCTTGCCATTAGATGAAAATTATATATAATATGTTTTGGGATCCATATTCCTGTATATATTAGTAAAGTCATGGATTCTATAATTAATGAAATTGTATGAACCAACCTGAAACCTTGATCATTGCCTGTTTCAGTAGTCCACCGAAGGGAGTTCCCCATCCTGAAGGCAATGAAATTAGCAGCAAAACTAGAACTCGTCCCAACACTTTCATCCTAACCGACTGATAAAGAATGACTCTTGCATATTACTAACCACCTATTTTATACGAAACCAGTCTTCCATTGTTAAAGCGTCATCATTAATAAATCGGCCCCCATCCTTTTCTATCACTTACTTCTTAACGTCATTCAATCGCATAGTATAAGAAAAAAATCTGTTCCTGCATTAAAGAACATCATCATATTTTTTCTAGTTAAATTATTTATTAGCATTTGATTTATTAGTCATTTGCTTAACTTATTTAATTATATTAAAAAAAACATTTCCATAGAGCTTGTCAAAAAGGAACAAATTGTGACTACAAAATTAGAATATTTCGCCTGCTCCAGGGTATAATATCGTAAGTGAAAAAAAATTCTGCTTGTTCTTAAGTCTTTATGGAACTGAGCCACATATTGCATGTATGAAATGTGAGAAACGTCAAAAAAATTTGATTTTCAATCATTAATCAACCTATTAAGTGGGACTTTTTCGAAAAAGTAAAATAGTCCTATTTGACCGGCAACTAACGTAGATTCATCCATTAACACATTTCATGTCTCTGTCAATAGAAGATATTTAGTCGTAAACTGTGTAATATTTTATAAATAATAATTAAACTGAGTGACACGTGACAGGCAGTGTTACCAGATTGAATATGTGGCTCAGTTCCATAAAGACTTAAGAGCACACAGAATTTTTTTGCACTTACGATATTATAAACTGGAGCAGGCGATTTGTTATACAGGATGGACTTAAAGCTAACTGAGAATATTTTGGTAGAGTATCACAAAAATAAGTGAAAATAACAAATAATTCGTTTTTGATTCATGACATATTTAACGCGAGAGCAACCACTGCTTATTTGACAGAAACAGCTGAGTCCAAGATGTTATTCCAATTTTTAATTAATAATTTAAAACAAAATCATTTGTTTTTTCTAAGCCCCACCATCCCTTAAAATATTCTCAGTTAGTGTTAGAATATGTATTTAAAAAAATATATTATTTTGCTACCTTTACTATTATTTCTATCCAAAATAAAAATGGGCTTTTAAAATATCAACTAATATTTGTATTTATTTTATTTAAGACTAGTTTTTTAATAATGTTTTTTTGCTATTAACCTAACCTAATCTACCTTTAAAATTTTCTTACATTTGTGAATTATTAATACATACATACTATATTTTTTATTAGTTTAATTATAAAGTAATATGATTCTGAAGTGTCTACCTACTTAATTATATTAGAGATTTTATTATACATATAAATATTATAAGTACAAGGTCCCAGGAATATCCTATTTATTAATTTTAATAAATTCTTACACTTCCTCGTCTCCGGTACAAAATATCTCTGTACCAATGACGCAATAATTTATTGTTCTAACGCCTTGAGATCTAGTTTTTTTTTAATATACATATAAATTTGTATTGTGTTCTCTTCCGGATGTCCTTTGGGTTTATTTTCAAGGATGTGTGACTAAATAATTTATCTCTCTAACATATTATTTTATATGGTTTGATGAAAGCTGTACTAGGATTTAATATTTAAGCTATTGTAAATGAAAATTTTCCAATAGATTTAAGTGCGTTGAAACATGTTAAGGGGGCAGATTTTTTTTTTAATTTGCATAGATATTTTGCCGTGTGAGAATTTCATTCTTTTCCGTTTCTATACACAGTGGCTTTGTCGTATCCTGGAAACAAATCCGAGAAATGCGTCATGGATATTGTCTGTAAAAAAATATATGAACTATATTTAAGAGGGAATCGATTAATAAATGTCTATAATTTATTTTTTTCATTAATAGATGGTGAGAAAGAGTCACATATCTCTTACAAGGTATCACTGTGATGATTATAATAATGTTTTTTTTTTATTAATCAGCCAACAGTGTAATAAAGCAAAGTTAACAAGGAGTGATATATGAATTAATTTTATTATTGTTTTGAAAAACGCACGAAAAATTCGTTAATTTACGCCATTTTAATTTCTTATTATGGACCAATCATAGTTACTAAAATGACTATTTTAGATGCTAACTCACAATTTCAATTTATAATAACATTGGTTTGTAAAAAAATAAAAACAACAAATGAGCATTTTTAAAATACATTTCATACAACATTAGATATTTTTGTAATTTAAAAAATCAACAGTCTTATATAGTAGGTATAAAAATCAGGGGAAAATAACAATTTCGATCGATTTTACATATATTCATACCTGTATAATTTCAATAATATTCGTATTGAGGAAGTATCTAAAAAATAAAATTAAAAAATATATAAAACAGTTAATCTATTTCCGAGATACGATGAATTGTTTGAATAATTATGCTGATACACGTGACTTAATTGATTAATTTTTCTATTGTATCGAGCATCGGATGGTTAAGTGATATTTAATTATTATTCATTAACAACACTAGGTAGATATTTTTTTTATTGAATAAAGCTCTTAATTTTCCCACACACCAGAATTGTCTATTATAAATATTGACGGAAGTCTATCCACGAAATAAAATAAATCTAATTATAGGCTGTGGTCATTCTCCCATGAATATAACGCAATCGCAATGAACCGCTATCAATATTAAAAATAATTTAAATAAATAAATATTACATGCAATGAGAGCAAAAAATGCGTCTTAGATGAACCCCGATTTTTCTAATATTTGGACAAATCTCAACAGTTTGTATTAAGTCTATTTTTAAATCATGCAATGATTACGACACTGAAATATAGCGTGTATGATGTCTGTTGACACTTTTAGTATATAATTGTTTATTTTTTTCTACTTATAGGATATTTAAATAATTAGTAAAGTTATTATCATAATTTATGTATAGTAATTAAATCAGGCACAGTGGTGTATATTATATACCGCTTGGGTTAATCATCGAAATTAACTCAACTTTCATCAGGAATTACTCAGTAAGTATGCAAATGCCGCCCCTTATATGAATTTGTTTAAAAAACTTTAATTAGGAATGAACAAAATGCACGAATATTATTCTTTATTTTGAATATTATACAAGTGGTTTTTTAATAGTGAGGATATTTTATGGCAACGTATCACAAAATTAATTTTAATTAAATACACTTCCATAATATAGTAGTAATAATAGTAATAGTAAGTAGGTTTTATTATTTATTGAAATTTAATTTCGGCGGTTACCATCAGTGTTATCATATAAAAAATGAGAACGTGTAAATAACAATAATGATGTAGTGTAATGCTCTATAATCAAATGTATTTAAAAATTAAATAATGTCATTTAAGAATTCATTATTTTGTTACTATATAAATATTAAATTATTTCATCTAAAATTATTTATTTGTGCATAAACTATGCTGGTAACAATTTCAATTTTGACAGATGACAGATTCGGTATTGATAATCTGGAACTGTCAAATGCTCTCGTTTCAAATAATTTATTTTTAATAAATGTGACATAATTTTTTCTTTGGTGTTCTTAAAAAAACATTAATGGCGGAAAGAAATCAAGATTATTTTACGTATTTAAATCGAGAAACATCTGGTAAAGATACATATAAACATTCAACTGAATGAAAAGAGAAAACACCTTTTCTAATTTATATTCTTGGTAATATAATCTTATAGAATTATACCTTGAAGGTGGTATTGCAGTTGAAGAATCCCCTTTGTCTCCATTAGATTTCTACAGAAAATATGTAGCTAAAAATTTGCCAGTCTTGTTCAAAAATGCTGTTTCCTCTTGGCCAGCTGTTCAAAAATGGAATTCTGCTTATTTTAGGTACTCGTAAAAAAAATGTATCCGTTCAATTATTAGCGATTCATGATTTTTTTATTTCATTTGTAGAGAAAAGATACCTGATAAAGTGGTAACTGTAGCTCTTACTCCCAACGGATATGCAGATGGTATCGCTTTTGATGAAACGACTAAACAGGAATATTTCCTCATTCCCGAGGAAAAGGACATGAAGATGTCAGAATTTTTAGATTTGTTAGATGATGAAAGGTAGTATTTTAGTAAAATTTTATAAGAAAAAAAAATATTAAAAATTTGTTTGTATAGAGAAAATTGTATACCATACATTCAAAAGCAAAATTCAAATCTTCTTGAAGAGTATAAAGAACTCCTTGAAGATGTTGACGAACATGTTGAATTTGCCACAGCTGCTTTTGGAAAAAATCCTGATGCTGTTAACTTTTGGATGGGAGATGGTCGAGCCATTACATCAAGTTGCAAATAATTTTATTGTCGTATATATTTACCAATGCAAATTTTATTATAAATTAATCATTATTTTAGTGCACAAGGATCCATATGAAAATATCTACTGTGTGATTGATGGAAGAAAGGATTTCATTTTGATTCCCCCGACCGATCTGCCGTTTATCCAATATACAGAATATCCTGTTGCAATTTATAAGGAAGTGATGAATAATTGCATTATTTCACCTGTATTTGATGAAATCGAAACATCAAAAGAGAGTCGCACACCGGGATCAGATAATAAAAATTATGAAAAGAATAAATATGTTGTACCGAGAATGTTACCTTGGATTAGTATTGATCCTTTGAATCCAAACTACCAGCTATATCCACAATACAGAAATGCTCACGCTTTTAGAATAACCGTAGAAAAGGGAGATTGTTTATATCTGCCGAGTCTTTGGTTTCACCATGTTATCCAAAGCCACGCTTGTATTGCCGTCAACTATTGGTACGACATGGAGTTTGACATAAAATATTGTTATTACAAAATGCTTGAAAAAATGTGCGATTTGAATATCTAGTCATTTTAATATAGAGCGTTTATATCCAAACTAATGCCAGAAGAATTATTGAGTTCCTTACGTGAAACAATATTTAAAAAAATTTGGTTGCGAAGATGTGAAAATATACAGAAGTGAATTAATTACATATATATATATGTATAACAATTGAATAATATTATCTACTAAACATTTTGTATAAAGGTAATAGATTTCAAAAAAGAGATCTTAAAATTACCATTTCATGAAAAAAGGAAGGTGTAGTAACATAAAACTTGGAAACCACAGTTTTAGAGAATTCATTTATTTACGATTTTTACATGATAATTAAATACTGATTACAATTTTTATGATTTAATTTTATATGTTACATATTTTTAAAATACATTATAAGTAATTCCTGCTTGGATATAATATAAGGTTTGATAGTTTTTTTGAAGCTTTTGTGATATTTAGATATATAATACTGTTTTTGCATTTATTTGTAAGTAAATAAAACATATTAATTATATATTTCCTTTCAATATTCACTATTCACAATAAATAATATACATATAAAATATTTATCAAAAAATACTGCAGTGTCATAATGGCACACATTTGTTACTTTACACTGCAATATGAATTGTATAAAAAAGAAAATTAGAGATCAATGTAAGTGATTTGTGTAGCTGAAATTGCAGCAAATGAAGCTAGAATTGATGCTGTCCATATGACAACAGTGGCTGTTCCTATCATCTCGACCAGCCATCCTAGCAATAAAGATAGTGTTAATTGTGCTACGAATACAGTAGAACCAATGATGGCAATATCTGTACCGAGACCTCTCTTTTGCCGACTGTTCAACTTATCAATGTTGTCCTTATCAGACTCTTTGAACTGAAAAATAGGAAATAATATATAAATGCTTTGTGTATTTGAAAACTAATTATCCATCATTAACACTTACAATTCCTTTTGTATGGTAATTTGCGATTATAACATATGGAATTGTGAATAAGGTACTGTAAGCTATTCCCGCAGTCACACTAAATATTAATACGGCCGAAGGAGTCTTCAGTAAGGCAAGTGCGGCCATTCCTAACGCATAAACAGCAAAAGCTCCTACATAAGTGATCTTCGTTCTGATGATATATTGAGAGTTTTGATTAGTAATTAAATCAAAGTATACAATATCCCAATAAATATTTACCCAAACTTTTTCATCAATATCTCTACTATTGCTGAATAAATAGCACAGGAAAGGGAGTAAATAGCCATCCCCCAACAACCGAAGCGTACACCTTTATTGTAATTTTCATACTCTGTAGTATCCCTTTCAGCCTGAAAAGTATATATATATTGTCAAATGATTTTAAGTAATTTAATAAAATATGTTAAAGTTACCATAGGGTCTCCTCCATATACACTTTCACCAACAAAATCAGTGAAATATAGCGTATAACTTAAATGAGACATCCAACTGAATAAATTTGTCAAGTACAATATTTTCATTGACGAAGGCATTGATACAACGGATTTGAGATATTGAATAAAAGACTTTCTCTCCACATCATCATCACATTTTTTCAGATCTTCTTCATCTTCAATCTCCATTAACTTTTTACCCTCTTCAATGTTTGTAATTTTAATCAATTGCAACTGAAAATAATAACAACAATGAATGTATCCATTTAAATTTGATTTTCTTCTGTAACATATAATAGACACCTTATTTAATTTCATCTTTTTCTCCTCATCAACAAGATTCAAGGGGATCTCCCGAAAGCTCGCCGTGGTTACCGCAATACAAATGACGAAAATAACAGTGACTATTAAAAATACCGTCTTTATATTGCCACCGAACCAAGTGCCTGGAATTTTTCACCAATTTACTCCGATGAAATCTAAAAAAAGATTATTGTTCAACATGCAAACGTATTTCGCTTGGCAATGAGTTTTCATGATTTAAAATAATATGTACATTATTTTAAATAATTTCTTATGTAAGTACCTTGATGGTTTTCTTTTCGAGATTTTACGAATACAATATGATTTTTAAATAACTTACCTATAACCAATGCATTCCAATTAACACCGCCGAAAGCATACCCCAGGAAACCACCAAGACCAGCCATTACTGTGAAAGTGCTCAAACCTTTGGGGTGGTCATCTGAAAACAGACGAATTTAATATTTTATGGTTCATTTGTGAATGTATTTTCTTACTAACCGGGTACAGTAACTTCTAGCAAATAAGCTCTGACGGGACTTTGACATACATCAGAATCAAAGTCCATCAGAACACAGCCAATTATTGTGATGATAATAGCAACCATTGGAAGGGTTTTTTCATCAAGCGAATTGCTACAATTATCTCCCAATAACACCCCGATTTCTTTTCCGTAAGGGATGAAAATGAGCCCCAAAAATATCGCTATAGATAAACATACAATCAAAGGCCTTCTTCTGCCCCACGATAGTGAACATCTATCACTTATGGATCCTAAAATAGGCCCAAGGAAAAAGCCCAATAAAGGGGACAGGGCCCATACCATTGTCATTTTTTCATGTTTCATTCCCAATTCCAACAAAATCGGAGATACGAATGCTGTTTCAGCTGAATATGCAAATTCAATTCCCATTACTGCAGCAGAAAGCAACAGAAGTTCACCATATGTCTTCCTTCTGAAATCCAAAATTTAATTTGTAATTATAAAAAAATAACGGACGGAAGGACGATTAAATATCGACTCAATTCATTGTTTATAAAAATAAAACAAAAATTGGATATGACCCAGACAAATCGTTTTATTATCTACAAAACAAAACGGAACGACCTCTAAAATGTATACATACAAAATATCAAATTCGATAAAAATACATTGAATATGTACCTGTAAATATGTGGATACTTTTCTTTTAGAAAAACGGATACAACTTGACATTTATTATTATTATCCAAAGACGTGGTTTCTTCAGTAGTCATTCTAATATATTGTTTTCCTGTAATAAAATAATTAAAATTAATATAATACGTACAACGAGTACCGATAATTATTCACAATCAACAAATCGGACGATATATGTAGCCAGTGTTACCAAAGAAAACAACTAAACAACTGAGGTGATAACTGAAGACAGTGCACTTAAAAGAAAAAACACCACGTGGTCATTAATCCCAAATGACATATTTCTAAATAAAGAATGTGCAATTATCGAAATAATCTGCAATAAACGTTGTTTTGGCCTGAAGGTGTTGACTTTAATATTATATTATCACTCAACGTGCAAACAATCAACACACAAGGTCGTTATCTATTAAATTTTCAAAAAAATATGTCAATAAGAAATATAATTAAAACCCTCCATTTAAAAAATATAAAATTTAATTTTATTTATACACATTACATTTACAGACTACAGATATTTATATATTTTTATTAAAAAAAGGGGGCTTAAATGCAAGAAGAGGTATGTAAATAATAAATAACGTAGGTATATAATAAGAATACTATCAAAATAAAGACTTTTCATATGTTTTAAGAGATAATACAAAAGAAGCAGTGAAGGTAAGAATAGTGTTTTGTTGTCAGTCCAAATGGCATTTGTTTTTTGAATGCGTGATCATTTTCGTCTACCTGTTCCATTGTTTACGGGACTCTTTGAACTTTCAGAGTGTGCCAGGGCTAATTCTGTGGACTTCTGGTTCGATGTCTTATATTGCTTACAGTCCACACATTTCTTCACATACTTGATAATATCTTGATGCATTCCCTGCCAGAAGAAACGTGCCGTAATGCGGTCCAGGGTCTGCTTTAGTCCATAGTGTCCAGCGGCGGGGTTAACATGGTAGAAATCTAAGATATTCCCTCGCTCATGTGAAGGGATGACCAGCCGAGGTTCTTCATTTTCCTCTTTCTGTGCATACCGTAAAAGTATCCCATCGTGCAGCATGTATCCCTTCTTGCTCCAGCAGAGTCCGTCTTCTGGATCACCTTCTTCTAAGCATTGTATGATCTTGAACAGCTTACGATCTAATCGCTGTCCATTTTTTACAAGTTCCTTATTCTTCTCCTGGGAGCTAGTTTTTCTCTCATCCTCTACTTGACGAGCAAGCTCCAGCAGCCCCCTGAATGAGCCGAATGTGTCTCTTTTGATCCTGTCGTGGATATCAAGCTGGAGAAGTCCGTAGACCAGGTCCAGCTGTGTCTTAAGCGGGATTCCATCTTCTTGTATTTCACCCAACAACGCCATCTTTTTCAGAATGAACGTGTCCGTTGGTTCATCATGTTCCTGGCAGCTATCGAGAAGGTCCATTAGGACCTCGTAAGATGGCCTTTTCGGGGCGAAGGTCTCTGTATCTGAGGAGGCCTCCACTGAATGATTGTCTCTGATCTCCTCGAACCTGGCCTCGTCCTGCGTTATCGATCCTTCTTTCGTCATCTCTGGAACCTGGCCTGATATCGACATATTCTCACACTTGACCTGACAAAGTCCTGGACCTCAAATACTCTCACGTAATACGCAATTCGGGGCCTAAACTAATTCTGCTATATTATGTTGGCTCTTTTATACCCTCAGGTGACCCCTTCCTGCTGGATTCTATTTCCTACTCCACCCCTTTACCAATGATTCCTAGGCTGTAGACAGGATTCTCGGAATCAGTGGCAATTGTTTAACACAATTGGCTAGTTTTAACCAATCCCCTGCTCCCATATGGCTTTTTATACCCCGCCCATTACTTATATAAAATTATTTGTTTGTTTAGAGCAGACAAAAATGGCCAGTCGTCTCGAGTGCTCTTTTGTTGAAAGGCTTAATGGAATTTGGTTTTTGAAAGGATTACTCAATTCGTCTACTTGTTCAATTGTTTATGGCGACCTATCAAAATGCATTTATAACTTCAGTTTATTATATTAAATTAAACACTTTAGGTGTATATTTTAAAGTAAATTTTTCATATATTTATTTCCATAAATATCACAAATGGCACAAATTCATTATGTAAACATTGTAATCGCTTATAAATTATCCGATCCAATGACATATTGATTGCATTTAACGATTGATATGTGCGTATTTTTTATGACAAATTGCTTAATGCATCTAATTTGGATGACAAAATACCAGGGAAAACCATCGCAAATTCTAAATCCCACCGTAAATACGATAACATTTATTGACCTCGTCACCATAAATGAAATTGTCAATTGTTATCTCATCTTATCGTGAATGAATAGTTTAATATTTACATACGTTGCAAACGCTGTTGGATGTATGACATCAATTTTACAACTAGTTAGGTTTAACAATAGTTAGGTTTGGGTTTGATTTAAAGTATCAAAGGTTCTATTTATTAATTGAAACGTCAAATATAACTGAATATATAATAATGAGCCCTATGTTACATGTGCATAAGTGCGATAATCGCATATTTGAGAATTAAAATTAATTTAAATATAGAATATTCATTTGTCAATATGTTTTTTTGTGAATGCAGTTGTGATTGTGATTTCAGGAGGGATTTACTGGAATTTCAGATCCTGCTGGACATTTTTACACAAATGGTTTATCCCATGGGTATCATAAGGTTATTATAAAAAATCATATACTATAAATGTGGCCTTCACTGCTTATAATAATTAATATATAATAAAAGTACGAGTACATACAAGATGAGGTCATTTTCAAATACAATCAACCTTTGTATCAATGAATTTTCACAGTTAAGCTTGCTATTTCGTAATAACTCAATAAACACCTAATCCTATAAGCTATGGATTTTTATAAAACAAGCGAGCGGATATTTTATATCTAAAATCGTACAGTAAAATAGTTAGTTTTTCATTTACGTGCAATGAAGTATTAAAATAGTGCAATTTAATGCGTCCTATTTGAATTACGTAATGTTTTAATGAAACGTATGAAAACAAATCATTTTATATAGTTTTTTACTTAAAATTCAGCCTTTTTGGTTTCACAATAATCTTTTGGAAATTTAATTGAAAAATTAATAAAATAGGTGAGTTTAAAGTGGAAAAACTTGTATTGAGTTAACGTTTACACAATCTTTTTTAAATATATAATTGAATACATGGCAAATTAAAATAAAATTCAAATGAAAAAAATATTAAAATTTGACATCCTTAGTAGTATTTCATAATTTAATTAAAGAATGAAAAATGCAAATTCTACTCTGACTCTGACGATGTTTACTTTCTTCCTTTTAACTATTTTCTAAAGATGACTAGTTGAGCCTTGTAAAAATCCTCAGGCATATAAATTTTGTCAATCAAAATATAACTTGCATTTTTCATACTTCAATAAATTAAAAACAACGAAATTCTTCAAGAAGAGCTTACCGCAGTGCAATATGTATTGAACGAGGCACGACCAATGGATGTAATGATTCAATATCTTGTGAATTGTAATTAATATTGACAATAGAAAGCAAACAAACGTATATTATCGTAATATTATTTATTCTGCCTCTCCACGTCAATATTCCCGTGGAAGACTCGCACTTTCTTTCTTTTTAAATATCACCACGGTTCAATTATTGCGCGAAGAACACTCAATTATATTCACAGATAAAAAATACATACACTCGACTCTCATTAGTTTTATTGACTTTTATTGACAAAATTGACTCATGAATTGTAAATATTGTATATTAAAAAAAATGAATCCTCTTTGATATTGGCTTATGAACTTTTCTAATCAGTCGCAACACGCGATAAGTTAAAATTAATTTATGTTTTTTTATTGTTTTCTTTTATCCTCGTAACACTAATCATTGCTCAAACAGAATAAGTAAAGTTTAATCACCCGTTATTGTGGATATTTTTTTTTATTATCAGCATGTCTGAAAAAGACTTATCACATGAAAGTTATATAATAAGTATAAACTATTTTTAGCAACTGCTTTATGATCTAAATAAATTACATTACTTTTCTTCTTCTGGTTTCTGAATTTTCAGTAATCATTGGTTGGCTTTTACGCGTCTCGAACCTGTAATTTTTAAATGATTAATTGCTTACTAATTGTTCTACTATCTAATGTTGTTGCTACCTATTATGAATTATTTCGACAATCAGTATTGTAATGGAAATTAAACAAGCAATTCCGAGAACAAGAAATGCAGGTAAGGCATTATTCAATGTCACAGGTTTTGTAATTCCACCTGATATTAAACACGGTGGGATTTTTAATTTGAACATTTTTTCACCGCGATCGTCTAAGCCGAATTCTAGTATTTTTATACACCTGAAAATAAATAGCACACAATATTTTAATGTGACATTTAAATATTTTAAAATACAACGGAACCCCAATATACGTCCTCTTTGATATACACTTTTTTAATTAGGGTGAACAAAATTCCTCCTTTGAAAAGTATCCAATGCAGAACAAAGAAGCATTTTTGGGCAAGATAAAGCCCCATACATAATATCACCCTTCACTTATTAGTTAAAAAATATACATTTATCAACTGTACTCCATTATTTACGGATTCCAAGTAAGATTTCACACCGATAAAATTTATAAAGTGGTTATTTTTTGGGAATAACAATAAACGTTGATTGCGATGGACAACTCAAGTACGTAATTTTTTTATGAGTCAAGAGTTTTTATTCGTTATTCTGAAAAATATCCATTTATAATTTTTAAGTGACTACAATTAAGACACTGCACTGCAAGACATGACAAATTGCATCGACATATTACAATTTGACTACAACTATTTAACTAGGCTTTGCAAAGTGTATTAACCTGCTAACATTTTGACCAACGAGTGCAGACTAACTTCTATTGAGCCCCTTTCTATTATGAATATTTTTGTATGGGAGCCTATGGGCGTAAGTCAGCGATGAGTGAATGTTTGAACTGCCGCCCTTAGGCGTAATCAGCAACGTGTTAAAAAATCTAACTTATGAAATATATATAACTTATTTATGAAAATCAATCCCTAAACCGCAACAATAGTTTTTCATAAAATAAGTTGGTCACCTTAATGTAATATGTCTGTCGGTGATCTTAACTATTACAGTTTTTCGTTAATAAGATAACAACGAGAAAGTTAAACCGGAGGTTTATTCCACAGTCAGTTTAGGTTCTAATTCAGACGACAATATTTGTTAATTTGACTAGTTCTGAAAAAATAGGTGATCAATTAGTTTAGAAATGTATGCGTTTACTCTGATTTTTTTAATAATTATTTAAATATACATATACTATCCGAGGGGATTTTTTTTTACAAATTTGGTTTTTTAGACACAACAACGTGTTAATTCATTATCTGTCGGTGATCTTAACTATTACTAGTTACACAGGTCACCGACTTAATAATCAGTATTTAACCTACAATACAGAAAATCAGAGTTAACCTGGATCGAGACGATTGATCGCGATTTTATTAATATTATTCCCGATCTCGCAATCGTACCACAGTATTTGCAACCCCATACCTTATGAAGAAGCCTAGATCATTTTCCCTTTTTTCTGATAGTTATAATGTCCAAGGACCTAGAAAATATTAAGGATCCCTTTACATACCCCCTTGCGAAGAGTTCTTTGAAAGGAGAATATTTTTGTATTATTACAAAAACTGGGTTATCAAGCATGGTGAATTGTTGAAGATCGCAAATTTCTTCTTGGTTGAAGAGTCCAATTCGACTCGCTGCTGTTTCCGGCTCAGTTTGATAAGCATATCCTAAAAATTATTAAAAAATATATATTTATTATTTAATATATTAACTATGATTTACCGCCAGTCCTGACAAGATCCAAACCATCAGCCGGAGACATAAATACAGGCTTTTTCCTTTTGGCCTTCTTTATTTTGATTTCGATCATCTTCCTTTCTAACTGAGCATTGTCTTTTCGAAAGGAATATGATGGATCCTTTAAATATAAATTAATTTATTAATTCATCCTACTCTCAAATTTAATAAATGAAACAAAACTACATTAAACAATGTTCTTGTGTAGGAAATATCCTCGAAGATCAACTCTAAAGGTCCATACACTAGTTCTTCCAGTCCTCCAATATGCGGTGGTGTAACATTCAACAATGAAGATACAATACTAGAAGTGTAATAATTGTAAAGAAGGAGGCTGAAGATAAACAGGCATAAATAAAGGATTCGACTAGAAAGATGCCGCGGTTCCATTGTAACTAAAATAATATAATTTGTAATATTAGTCCAACAATATAACAACGAAAAGATTGAATTGAAGACTCAACACAATCATTGGGTATAACTAGTCTTTGTTTCTTATGTTTTGTAAAGTAAATATAAAACATTCGATCGTGATAAGTCACACCACTAAACTAAAGTATCATCTCATTATGAAATCACCAATCAACGTCGCTTGATAAAATTTCACATTTGCTCTACACAGATAAGAAAGAAAGTCCGTTTGGGTTTTATCAATGGCGCGTGAAAAAATAATTATATTTGTAATAAATATTTACCATTTTCAAGGACAGTGTGTTCCATTTTAATATTCTTCTTTTTACGTGGCAACGGTCCGCATTGAAAAACTATAATAAATTATCACAATTTATATTTATGGATTGGATAAATACAATGAATTTCTATGCAATTGGACAAAGAAACAAATAATATTTAGTTGAATAAGTGTATTTAAATACCTATTTATTTAGGTTTATAAGTCCCACTACCATTTGATTGCACTCCATCATGGTTATGTGACGTTTAGGTCAGTTCTGACCAGATTAGGATATTTTTGACGTAATTGCACTGAGTGATAATAATGGAACGATTATTTTCAATAAACATTGCTCGTTATTTTGGCGTATATTTATTCATTATAAAATTGGGGCGTCTACACAACACAATCCTTAAATCGAAACTGATCTAAACGTCACATAGCCTAGATGATAGTGGGACGTTTGCGTTACTTGTGTTTAATATTTTATTATTAAGGGGCCTGTTAATGATAAAATTTATTTGATATGCGTGTGTATTTAACACTGATTAATTCTTGTTTTTCAAAAAGCTAAATATAATTATTATTTAACAATTTATTAACAAATTGTTTATACAGGCCCTTTTATACTGTATTATTTTTAATATTTGATATGTTCTATTCAAAAACCACGAATGCAACATGATAAAATAGAAATTACTGCTCGTGAGGATTATTATGACATTTTTTAAATATGTAATTGGACTTTCATTTCATTCACAAGGGGTTTTAAAATTGCGTGATTTATTTCAGTCCCTTAATAATGTATGGAAAAATATATGATATGAGTGTATATACATTTTGGTAATCCTTTTTATTTTCAAATGCTATAAAATTCATGGTAAAAAGGTCGTTTTATATGAAATATTAATGTGGAGTTAATGGTTATGAAACTGAACGTCTGATTTGTACTCACTTTGTTGACAAATAGCCGCAAAAATGATAAATATGTAAATAAGAAAGTTGGTTTCGTTCTGTAGAGTCGACGAGCGATGAATAAATTCAACAGATAACGTAATAAATAATCCGATTGCAAAAATAATCACAATCCCAAATATGGCGTACCAACAAACGGGTTCAAAGGGTGACAGGAATTGGTCTTGTAATTCAAAGATATTTTCGAAAGGTCTGAAGAAAAATTTCACTCTGAAATGAATAATTTACAGCAAATAATAGCGTAAAACAATAAATAATATATGGTAAACTTACTCAGCTTGCCAACACTTAATTAGAAAATGGGCCCAACTAAATCTTTCTGGAAAAGCCCTGATACTGATCCCAGCTATATCAGCTTCCTTGTGTGTTATCCCACCGACCATACCCTTATAATTAAATTATTTATAATATATAATTATTACAAATATGCATTAAATATAATATATTACATCCACACTGCCATCCGGCTTTGTACCAATCCATTTATCGTAAAATATGTATTCTTTTCTGAAATAAAAAAAACACACATATAATCGTATGGATAAATGTACATCCTATTCGGGATATTTTTATATTCTAAATAATATATAAATACATAATTGTGGAATTATCTGTATTTATTGGTTGTTGCCCCAGAAGCAGTATTTAGCTTATTTTATTCCCATAGTATCCTATCCCTACAATTTGTCTTTAATTGAACTTCAAATATTTTAAAGACCAACACGACCACAAAAATAATAAAAACATCGGCTATTTTTTTTCCTTATAAAAAATAATTAATCAATAATAAAATATTTTATTATGATAGTGTTACAATCTTAGGTTATTATTAATGAGTTCGCTGACGTGTAATAAATTATTTTATATAATAATTTGGCTCGTTTTCATTTTTTGGTAGTCGTGTAGGAATTTCATGAAAGCCTTTAAAATATTTGATGTTTAATTAAACACATTTTTTTATAATATACATGGTGTAAAATATTATAGCCCTAATGAATGTAATTAATACCTATGAATATTTATGAGGAATTTTTTGACGGATTTTTTAACAATTGATAAAATAATGTTTTCAATTCCAATACAATGAAATTATTATTCTTTACTTTTAGAATATAAATTAACTTACTGAAAATTATAGAAGTCGCTCAATAAAAAAATAAGATATAAAGTTTTCTTGTAAAATCCGTTAGTTCCACTTGTGTATAACGGATTCAATAAAACTTCTTCTATCGACTTGTTCTTGTTACTATTTGAAGGCAACTGCAGTTAAATATGCATTATTATTATGAGTCATAATTATAATAAATGTTATTTTACCGTGATCGCCACACGAACTTTGGCTTGTTGAAAATTCGTCCGATTAAAAAACATATATTGGGATATGCGTATTGTTCCTGGAAATTAATTTCATAATAAAATACAAAAGTATAAAATCAACTAACGAATTTTCTACCATTTTCCCAACACCCGAACTCGCTGAAAATAAAATTATTTTTATGGGCGGCGTTGAATGAAAAAACATCAATTAGTTTGAAAATATTTTCGTTCGCTAAAAATGTGTATGTAAATTATAAATTATTGAAATGATGAAAATATAGCAAGTTTAATTTACGTAAAGCATATTTAAAATCTGAATCAACCCCAAGCGTCATATTTTGTAGATATTTTTTATCATTTAAATTAAACACGAGCCACACATAAGATGAATTAAAACCGCCATTTTCAGAAGCCTAAAATGGTTAATAAATATTATTATTATTTAATATTTGGGCTATTTTTAATTGATACTTACGTAATTAAAAACATTAGAACTCCCTTCGCAATTAATATCGACTAACATTCCGTATTTAATATGATCCATTCTCATTAAATTATTTAATTGGGTCGTGTCTATTTCTGTAAAACTTATCAATTTTTCAGACAATGCCTTCTTGAGCGCAATCAATGCTGTAATGTATAATTTATTTGAGTTAATATTTAATAAAGATATCATAAATATTAGTTATCGACCATCATTTGACCAATTTAGTAAACCGTTAATATGACTGATTCGCTTGTAAGAGAAATAATCGACGATTATTTCAACATTTTGTTTATCAATATCGAAGGTTTGTGTGAGTCTAATGGCAAATATAAAAGCTGGTAGTATTTTCCACAAGCAAAACGATTTCATTTTACAAACTTATAGAAAACTCTTGTAAAGCTCCTGCATTTTTATAGCAATCTTTTTGAAATTTATGCAATTCTCAACATGTGGAAATTATTTTAAAATAAAACATTACAAATAACAGAAACAATGGATATAATTATAGCGTTTTATTTCTCAATCATTAAACAGATTTATGCATATTAAACAATTAAGTGCGTAGTTTATAAAACGTGACAGTTTAGAAATCGTGTTATTATTTATCCAACAAAAGTAATACAGCTTATGTGATCATTTTAAATTCTCTTTGAATAATATTATGTCTTCGAAAAATGACAACTTGATCGGTTTTACCATATAGTGTCCCATTGAATTGATTTGTATTATGAAGTAGTAAGTGCTGTATATTTTTTTTATTAGTTGTGAAAAAAATATTCAATACTTTGTGTGGATATTTGGGATTTCCACCTGGAATTGATAGAATTGATTGTGATTGTTTCTGAGAATAGTTATTTAATATTCAGTTATACCTGTGAACAATTATTTCCACTATCAATATAATGAATGATAGAATAATTGCCACAAAAAGTAATAAAAGCGCAGGAGCTGTACTATTGAAGGATACAGGAACAGTTCTACCACCAGAATTAGAACAGACAGGAACTTTGCTTCTGAATATTTCAATACCTCGATGAAAATATCCCATCTCCACCAATCTATACAATCTAAATTGAGCAAAAATCATCAATACTAGTTGATTAATCTAGTAGTATTGTAATTTACCCCATTGAAAACAGATTCTTGAAGACAGAATATTTGTCCAACGCGAAGAATACAGAAGTTTTCAGCATTGATAGTTTCAGTAAATCACAAACATCGTTCTGGTCAAAGGTTCTGCTTATTATATCGTTGGCTGTTGACGTGTCAGCCTGATAAGCACATTCTGAGAAAATAATTAAAATACAAGAACCTAATATCTCAAAAAATACAAGGAATAAAATAAGTACCTACATACATTCGAATAAGACGTTCGGTAATTTACAGAAAATTGATATTCTTTTACATATAGAAACGTTCAATATATTATTCACTTAAATATTTATGGGATATTTACTTCACTAGAACGCTTCTTTTTTTACATTTTAACACACAAATTTAACATACAATAATAATGTATTTTTATAATATTTTCAATAATCTATGAATTTGATTAATTGTGTATATTTTTCCATTGACATGAAGTTTTTCACTTATTAAAGACAATGTCATGGAAATAGTTATAACATATTTACCAGGTTCCTTTGATTTAATAATAATGTTTTTTTTTTAATATTATAGGTATTAAATTAACTTGAGTTATATTAATAATATGGAAATATTAAATCGTCTTGTGATTAATTTATTCTCACTGTGTAAACATCAATTTTACCAAGCCAGCTAAAAATCCACAAACGTCTCTGATTGATCGAAATAGATCATGATCATGAAGGTTATGAATGCTCGCCTCATAAAGTTGTGAAATTGACGTTACTCTACATTTAGTTTTGTATAGAATTATCAATCTATATATAATTTTACCTCTACTTCTAACAAGTGCCAACCCCTCAGAAGGTTTATAAAATACTGGCTTCTTTCGATTTTTGTTCTTCACTTTTTTTTCCACCATCAAACGTTCTATTTTAATTTGTTTGGGGTTGAATGCGTAAGTAGGGTCCTTTAAATATATCAAATCTCTGAATAAAATTAATGGGTAACTACGTATGGGTAAGATAACCTCAAAAAGTGTCCTTGTGTATCCAACGTCTTCAAATATGAGTTCCAAAGGACCAGAAACTAACTCCTCAAGTCCTCTAAGACGAGGAGGTGCAGCACTCAATAGTGAAGATACAATACTTGACGTATAATAATTGTAAAGTAGAAGACTGTAGAAGAATAGGACTATGTATAGAATACGACCAGAAATTCGTCTCGGGCTCATCGTATGAACTAATTAAATTAATTATTGAAGATTGTATATTTTGACACTTATTTTTATCAAATATACTTACCATTTTTTCTGTATTTAGCCGACATGTGGTTATTTTTATTAATGGGTTTTTCTGCTAGAGGGCCAGACTCAAAATCTAAAAATGAAATTTTGTTTGTAAATCAAATGTCAAACTATAGATCGATAATATCGGAACATAAAATGAAAATATAATTTGCGGTGTGACCAATTACGGCCGTTGGTGAGTAATCCAACCTTAAGGCGTGTCTAATTTAAATGTTCAAAGTACATATTTAAATATTTTAAACAATTGATGCTAGTCAAATTGCCTATATTCACGGCGCAACTTGAAGTTGTTAAAATTATTTAAATTGTTGAATGAATATATAATTTTAGATACTATCAAATAATTATTAAAATTACATTTATGAAATTATAATAGAATGACTATTTCATTAAAATAATTAAAGGTAGACTATTATTTTTTTATTCATAGTTACAACTTATACTAAACCTTGTTGACACATGGCAGCAACAACACCAAATATAGCATGAAAAACCCCAAATTCACGTTCTGAATGTGATAATCCTGTGCATGATTCTGAACATGCATATATCGTCAAGGACAATACAAATACTAGACAAGATATGCCAATAACGAGCCAACAAATCGGTTTAAAGGGCAGCAAAAAAGTATCGTCTATACCTGAACTACGACCAAATGAGAGGTAGAAAAAGTTTACCCTAGAAATGTAGTATTTAATCAACTTAAATTCAATACAATTAGTAACAAATAAACTTACTCTAGTTCCCAAAATTTGTACACAAACATTGAGTAATCCATTCTTCCGGGAATGTATCTTAAACCGGCTGAGATTATATCCGATTCTTTTCGTATCAAAGCTCCCAATGCACCCTATTTAGTAACAAATTATGTTATATTAAAATTCTTTCTATTTAAATGAATTAAATTCTGAAAAAAATCAATGCTTGGTTTAGTTCAAATCAGTTAAACCGATGAATTTAAGTATTAATTAATTATTGAACGGAAGTTTTCACGATCGATATTATGAATAAAAATAGTCAGAGAGAGTTTTCGAGGTCTTCGTAATTATTTTGTCAAAAAGAACTAGGAGAATATAAGTGTTTTCTCCATCTAAAGTAAATAGTTAATTTCAGATAACATTCTTCAGGTTTTTATTTATACCAATAAATATCTTAGTAATCTTCCTTCCAAAAGTGGGAAATTTTTATTGGCTACTTATTTTTATTCACATAACCTTTAGTTGTTAATGAATTGCCATCGATTATACCTACATAATAATAATTGCACAAAAATAAATCAGTAACTCAAGAGTTACGTAGCTGACTGTTTGGAGGAACCAGCCCTTAGTTAGTTGTAACTAGTAGTACCTTAGTAACTGATGCAGGTTCGAATCATATACTTTTAGACAATTAATTGTTATTAAATTTATTTGCCTTAATCGTATTTTATTTAACATAGTATTACATTATTATGTTAAATGATAGCAATTAAACACCTGTTATATATAATACAAAAAAATGGTTTAAACTGCAGTTTTTGATGAAAATTTAACATAAAAGTATGAAAATATTAAGGAAATATTTGAATACCTGCCATGTCCCATTTGCATATTCAACCCATAGAGAATGTACCAAGTACCTTGTCCTTAAATCAAATTCAATATATTATTAAAAACCACATTATACAAAAAATTTAAAACCTTACCATACCTGAAATTATATAATTTAGCCAATAATTGTATTAAATATGATCCGAATTTTGAAAATGTAGTTGTACCTGGCATGGCTGGATCTCTTAAGTGCTCTTCGATACTTTTATTATCGTCTTGCTTAGACATCTTAAAAAAATATATATTAAACAAAAAAGTGGTTTTATGAATTGTTTAGTATTATTTACTCACAACTGTCGACAGGACAAGGACAATTTCATCAAAATTACTACGATATTTATATTTCGAGAATCCTTCTAATTGTTTTACACCTGAAAAAAGAATAAACAACTAAAAAATACTTTGGTTTATTTACTATTGAATAACATTAAAATATATTTTGACTAACATCGTGATGAAATCATATTAAAATACTTTTAATAAAATGTCCCAACCCAAAATATTTTTATTTATAAAAAAGGAGGTACCTAATATTGAGGTTAGCATAATATGTTTTTGGTAAATATTTTTTATTACTAATTTAAAGTGAAAAAATAAATGCTAAGTTCCTATAGGATTTAACAGACAGTACTTCATTACTGCATACTTCACAGAAACAGCATATTACAAGATAGGGGCCCCAACTCTATTCCAAAATCACGATTTTTTTTTAATTTTTAAAATAAATATATATTTTTAATAATTATTTAATGTTGACCGGCTTATTGAAAAAAATATACCTCACCAATATTCTCACGGGTAATATACATATGTACACATTGGCAAAATAATAAATTTGTAGTTAAATATAAAAAAAAGTATAAATACCGTGCTTATCCCAAATTGCATACTGATTGATGTTAAAATTTCCACCACGCTTTTTAAATATGTAGAACGCTTCGTACAAATAATAAATTGGATCATTATTAACAGTGTTATTTATATTTGGATCTAGAATAAATTAAAAATAAAAGTACAATTGCAATGTACGATGTAATTTGTATTAATTTAACTAACATCTAGAAACTGCCAGTGTAAAATCTGAATTAACATTTATATGAAATTCTTCCAAGGTGCGAATTGAAGCCTCGAAACTTTCTGAATTAAAAACGAACCAAACGAACGAATCATTGAATAATCCAATGTTGGATGCCTGAAATTTATAATAAATAAGCGTGTGTATGAAAGACTGCATCAGTTTCTTACATAATCCAGTATAAACTTTGAGTTTGGACATTTTAAATCAACGACAACACCTTGACTACTGTGGGTACTTTTCAAAAGAGATATATTTTTTAAACCTTGTCCTACATCGGCGAATACGATCATATTATCAGATAGACGGCGACTGAGTTTCACTACATCTAAAATTTAATATAGAATATTATATTCATCAACACATTATAATTAAATTACCTTCAATCGGCCAGCAGACAAAAGAGTCCACATGTTTAACATTCTTGTATACAAAAAAATCAGCGATTAAATTTACATATAAATCATTTTCAGCAATGCAATTCCCATTAATATATGCAATCGTAAATACAAGTAATAATGTTTTAAATAAAGTCATCGTTAGTAGAGTTTCCGCCTTTGTTTCGTCAAAGAATGATTTGTGCTTGGATTAATTTCAAACATCAGTGGTTTTCATTAATTCTCAAACTGTTTTATTCTTGCATTATTTTCATTGTATTTACAAATAAATGTAAGATATTAAAACGGCTCATTTGCAGCACAATTAATTGCGCAAACATAGTTTAATGTTTGCACAAGATAAATCAAACAATGCCTTTCTTTTAGCTTATTTCATATTAATCCAATATAGATGATTGGTTTTGACGTAACAAATTTGTTATAATTATATAGACAAATATGAAACCATAAAAATTCCTAGAAATTGTCAGTGTTAAATATAATAAAATCACTACTCAATTGTTAAATTATGCTTAAAACATATTGAAAAATAAATAATATAAGCGTCGCGTAAACAATTACATGATTATTATTGTATCTTCCAAAAGGAAGAAAGTACGTTATTTGATTTGAATATAACGCTAAATAAAAACCTCCAAAGTCAAATATAGAGAAAACATTAAGATTTTAGTTAATTCTATAACAGAATACTCAAAAAGATCTATTTTAAAATATTTACTTCTTTTCATCCATATTACACACACTGGGCTGATTTTTTCAATTTTAAATTGAACACATTTTCATGTACTTTTTTCATATTACAAATTTACAAATAAAATCAAAATATGTCTACGCTTAAAATATATTAATACGAATGTTGTTTTCGTTTTTATTTTTAGTGTAACCTTAGTAAAACTATTTTAGAATATACAAAAAAAGTTAAAAAAGTTAAAAAAGTTAAATTAAACAAATGCCCCCTGGATAACATTTTCTAAAGGCCCCTTTCAATAACCTAAATAATAGTAAGAATATTTTGAGATACTAGAGCAAAAACACATATAATGTAGTTTCATTTAATATTCCCCTTGTATGTTTTACGTGACAGGTTTTGTTCAAACAAACGATTATTTTGTATGTTTTTGATTACCTTTGATTCGATGAAAATTGACTGCTTACTATATATAAAACCATATAATAAGCCTCCATATTGCCATATTTATTAATTTATATTTATATTGTAGGGTCACCTTAAACTAAGCAAATAGCAACGAAAAGTGTCCATGAAAGATATCACACAAATAAAGGTCATTTGTAAATAATATTTAAGTATTAATTTGATTAATTGTGAATATTGTCGATTGACATGAAGTTTTCTACTTATCAAAGACAATGGCATGGAAATAGTTATAACCAGGTTCCTTTGATTTATTATATGACAGGTGAAATAATATCTAAGTGGACTGTATATTAAAATATATAATTAAGTCATGAGCGAAATTTACCCACTAGTGGCAAATATAGACATTTTAAATGAAGTAGATATTTGCCATAAATTACCATGCTTTCCTCTTTCTATCAGAGTTGTGTATTGTAAATCTGCCAGTTTATTTGCTCAACCGTTGTCGTTGTACACTTTTAACGAGACGTGACTTGTTTAATGAAAGATCTTCATCTTTCCAAAACCACCAGTTCAAAATAATGTATGAACAACTATATTTAGATATTTGATGAGTTAAATCTGTATGTGCATGTATTATGTTCTTGTTTTGAACCAACAATCTTCTACTGCACATTTTTACACAAGATTTATTCAAACTGTGTCAAGCATATTATATTTCTCATTTTATTAATATCAATGTATAAGAGAAATAAAAAAATACAGTAATTCAATTCATATCACAAAATTTAATAAATGCATTCAGTGAAAATGAAATAAATTTTAACCAAAAGTCCAGAAGTCTATAATTTACACCAAATGTCTTTGATTGGGAATATCATAATATTTTAGTTTTGCAATGTGTTGGTAAGTTATCTCAGTTCCGAGCATGTCTAAAGTTTAACATTTGCTCTACAAATAGGTACATATTAGAAGCAAAGAGTAAGCTAAACAAAAACTACAATTACACACATACATATATTATAATATTTCTCTGATAGTTAAAATTTACAGAGGCTAGAAATATATTTATTATCTTGAGATAAAATATGAAAATCTACAAAATACTATTATATTGCTTGTTGGACTATTTCATTATAATAAAATCAAGTAATTTAAACCAGAATTATCAGAAGCACAATATGATATAAAGTAAGAGACTGGATTACATTTTATAATTTTAGTATTGAAGTTGAATTGTATGAGTCTAAGTAAAACAAAGATAAATAAATCGAAGGCTGTATGCGAAGATGCAATTAGTATGGGAAAAGAGACAAGATATTAATATAACGAATAAATATTAGCGAATGATAAGGAGAAACAGTTTTAATTGTACATCTCGAATGTAAGGTGAGTTCACTTCACTCGTAGGTGGCATTGTGAACAGCCACCTAATAGATCCATGAAGCCACAATATTAAAAATATTCCTTTGTTATAATGTGTAGATTCATTTAGAGGGTTTTATAAAATCTCATATACTTTTATTATTTGCATATAATATTCTTTTTTCTACTTTTAATACAATAACTACACAATGACGGCTGAGGAAGTTGGAAGTTCTAAGAATCAGTACATAGCAGCATTTGTCGGTGAGTTTGGAAAATCCAATTCATTTTACATACATTACCTAAAAACATAAATTATAATTGGAAAATTTTGAAAACCTTTGTCTTATACCACAATATAAATGAACATAATATTATTTGTAAAATTTGTATCTAAATAATTAATTGTTCAATAATAATATTCATGTTTTGATAATAAATATATGTGTATTAGTGTACTTTTTATAATAATATTGATATTTCTTACCGCATCTAGTCATCCTGATTCTTTGTATAAATAAAATTCACTGTTTACATTAAAGAGTCGTAAAGATTTCAACTCGGTGGCAAGTTGCTGATAACTCTTGACAATTTAAAGCCTCAACTACTAAACTTTATTGATAGCACAATATTTTTTGATAAATTTTGACATGCCTACTTCTGACAGTTTTTTTCTAATTTTAGAATATAATTTTTTAAATCTATTAATATTTCTATTTTCACTGTTTTATTCCAGTAAATATTTTGGGATTTTGTCACGGATGTGGAATAGGATGGCTCTCTCCAGTTTTACCAAAGTTAATGTCGGAAGACAACTCTCCTTTGGGTGAACCTTTAAGTACTGAAATAACCGGATGGGTTGCTTCAGCTATTTGTATCAGCGGAGCGATAGGAACACCTCTTTATGGTATTGCTGCTGACAAAATTGGGAGAAAAACTTCAGCTATGATTGCTGCAATACCATATGAGGTAATTTTCTTTTATAATGTATATTTTTGACATGATATAAATTGTATACATTGTAGATGAGCTGGTTATTGCTTTTATTCTGGCGAACTCCAATAAGTATACTCATAGGAAGATTCTTGGCTGGATGTGGAGCAGCTGGTATTTTCATGCTTACATCACAATATGCATCAGAAATCAGTAGTCGAGAAACAAGAGGAATGCTCAGCTCGCTAATGGTATTTAGCATAAACGGAGGAATTATTTTTATGTACACTATGCAATCTTATGTGGAATATGGAACTGCTCTTTTAGTAATGAGCTTTGTACCGATCACAGCATTTTTACTATTATGGAGAATGCCTGAAACACCGGCATTCCTAGTCAAGACAGGTCAAATTGATGTAAGTGATGTTTGCAATTAATTATTTGGATTTGAGTAGGAATTATAATGTGTTGTATAACTGTGCAGAAAGCAATCAAAGCATTGGCTTGGCTTCGCGGAGTGTCTGAGGATAGTGTACTGGTCAAAGAAGAGTTGACGCATTTGAAATATGAAATTGATTTAGCTAACTCACCCACTAAGAATTCTAATAATTCAAAGCAGAGTAAGTTTTTAGCATATTAACATTGAATAGGCGGACTATTATTAAACAATCTTCAAATCTGTGTTGCGCTCAATTTTTTTAGCACCTTTTACTGGTGAAAAAACTGATTTTGAAAATTTACCCGTGTGGAAACTATTCTGTAAGTGGCCGTTGTGTAATTAAATAGCTCATAATGAATAACACGATTTACATCACAAATATAATTAATTATTGTACATATTTAGCAAATTTCATTAAACCTAATAGTGTTTTCTTTTTAGTTTTATCCAGAGCTACACGACGAGCATTTGCAACAAGTTTTCTTCTTCTCAGCATTCAGTGTTTCACTGGCATGTTTGCTATTATATCCTTCAGTAGTCAAATATTCAGTGATGCGAGTAGAGATCTTTCCACGAGTCTCTGTACTATAATTCTTGGTGTGGTACAATTCATCGGATCGGTGTTTGCTTCCTGCCTTATTGAAAAGCTCGGCCGAAAGGTAATAATGAAACAATTTACAGCAAAATATGGAGAATATATTATTTTTTTTGATGAAGGTATTACTGGTGACATCTAGTTTAATAATGTGCATCAGTCTTGGAATAGTAGCTACATACTTCCATACTAAACAAGCTGGCTATGATGTATCGGCATTTAATCTCGCTCCTGTTATATGCCTTTCCATAACTATTTTAACTTTTGCTATGGGCCTTGGACCTGTACCTTATGTTTTACTATCAGAAATATTTGTCGTACAAGTGAGTAGAAATTCTTAAAATAGACATTGTAATATAAATGGAACACTTCATTTATTTAATTTATTATTTTAGGCCAGAGGTTTCGCTAATAGTATTTTACTTGTTTGGGTGTGGATAGCATCGTTCATAATTTCTTTTCTATACTTACCAGCAGTGGAACTTGTGGGAATATCCGTTGTGTTTTATTTCTTTTCCTTAGTGGCATTTTCAGCAGGTGTTACTGCTGTATTTCTCTTACCAGAAACAAAAGGAAGACCGCTGGATGAAATTGTCGCCTATTTTAATGGTGATAAAATGGGCAGGATCACTTTACAGAGTGAAGGGGGGAAAATTGAAAGTTTTTGAACTTTAACGGAACAAATTTCACTCATAAGTTATTTAACATAAACCAATATTGGTAAACGGCCATAAGGAAAAAAATACATAATCTGTGATGGGGAAATGTATATTTTAAGAGAAAAATAAATCTTACAAAAATTCCTTTTTTGAATTTGGTTTTATACAAAGACTATATAACTTTTATTTAAGATAAAAAAGCAAGAATACACTTTCTCGATATATCTCCTTTTTTTCTTCTAATAAGTGTTTACATTATTTTAGTGCAACATAAACAAATGAAAATTAAAAACTTATGTCACAGAAATAGTAAATAGTTATTGATAAGGAGACTAATGAGTGCACAAAAATAATTGGCAAGAAATAAAGCATTCCGCCACTGTATGTACAGTGCCTTGTTTTAACACCTTAACAATACTGCGTGATTTTTCATATGACTAACATTATAAAATTTTATTATGAATGGTAAATCATATATATAAAACTAATAGGTAGTTCATGCACAGTAATACAATCTACATCGATATTTTAAATCCGAAATGAATCTTAAGCATTATATAAAAAACATTTTTAAAAAATACTAGCAAAATATTAAAATTTCTTTAACATTGTAATTCAAATAATTTCATAAGTACTGTAAACAAACACACATGAATTTCATGATAAAGATTTAAAATATATATTTATATACTGTATAAAATTTAAATAATACACATACAAATACAAAACAGTCGCTTTTCATTCATAATTCTCTAACTCCAGTACCATAGTTAGCGCCACCGGCTCGGTTTAAAGCGTCGCGGAATACTTCAATGTCGAATTCGGTCAAGTTTTCTAATTGCAACTCCACGGCGAAATTCTGAAAACATAAAAAATAAGTAGAATTAAATATATTTATGCATGAACATATTTTCCGGATATATTTTTGCATATGGCAACCCAGTTTCCCGCGCGCTAGTTTGACACTTGTCATGACAGCGGCTTCAGCCGGTTGTGTTGTCGAGTCTAATTTGTGATTATTGAACGTTAATTATAAAATAAATCAAAATGGAAAGATTCATTGACATTATAAGTGAGAGTTTTCCGTGCCGTGAAGAACAGTTGGCAGATATTTATGGCTTTTTGGGATATGATGGAGAACCACTGGTACACAGTATATTACTGTATGGAGACACGGCCACAGGCAAGACTACTATTATCAGCGCAGTTCTGAAACAACTAGATTATGACTGTGTTATCGTTAACTTGGTGGAGTGTTATTCAGCCAGAGTACTGTTTGAAACAATCATCAATACTCTCACACAAGCCACATTTGATAAAAACAAGTACACATCTCCTAATAAGTGTGAAAATATGATGGAATTTGTAGACACCCTCAAACGTATTTATGGGACGGATCGTGCTAAGCCTATAGTTATTGTGTTGGACAAAGCTGAGAGATTACGAAATATGGATGCAAACCTACTCCCGGCATTTTTGATACTTTCACAACTAACTCAATTGAATGTGTGCACTGTACTTGTATCTAGCATTGTATTTGAAAAGTATACCAGTAAGATTCACCTCCGAGAACCGTTTAAAATTCACTTTCGTCAATACAACAAGGATGAAATATTCAAAATTATATCCATATACCGCAAGTCTTTTGTCAAGTATGCTACGAGGCAGCTCAACATTGACAGTGATCTTGAGGAGAAGATTGAAACACCAGAGTTCTTTGGAAACTATTTAAATGCTTTTTTGAGTGTTTTCTATAGATTGTGTAGAGATCTGGTTGAATTGCGTCAAATGGCTCGAATAAATTTTGTCAAGTATTGTCAACCCGTTTGTAATAAAACTGTTAATTGGGATGATGTGACTAGACTTTGGAGAAACATCGCTCCGGCTTTGAAGGCCAGTTTGGAAGTGTTATACTTGAGGATGAATGTCGAAAGAAATCACATGCAGCCTATTGAAGATTCCTCTCATCGGGATATTGAACTAAGGATGGAGCGTTTGGGAATAAGAAAAGAAGAATTGCAATCTCTGACATTAAACAGTGACAAACATTTAATAGAAGAGTTAACGTCAACAAAATCATTTGCTCAAAGTTTTGAGCTCCCATTTTATGCCAAGTTTTTGCTTATAGCTGCATATTTAGCTAGTTACAATCCAGCAAAAGAAGACAAGCGACTTTTTATGAAACATCATGGAAAGCAAAAAAAAAGGATGCAACAAGTCAATGCCAAGGCTGTCCTCAGTGATAAGTATAAATCAATTTTATCTTGTCATAATTATCTTCTGCATACGCATTAATTTCACAAATCTATTTATTTTTAGACTGAATCTCCAATTGGGACCGAAATATTTTACACTGGATCGACTGTTGGCCATATTTTATGCAATTCTTGAAGAACGAGTTGGATTAACAGCCAATTTAATTGTTCAAGTGTCCAGTTTGGTCTCATTACAACTCCTTTCAACTTCAATGGACGGTTCGAAGTACAAGTGCATGGCGGGTTTTGATTTTATCCAATCCGTTTCGAGAATGGTTGGATTCAATATTAGAAAATACTTGTACGATCTGATTTGATAATTTTCAATGTGATATTTTGATATGAAATAAATGTTTTTCAACACTTACGGATATAATGTCTTTAACCATTGCTTTGTCTGTGGACATCTTGGCACGTTTAATAACAGATACACCGGGTCCCACCCATGTAAGGAACAGGAATTTTCTCCGCTTGGACATCTCATCTCCCATTTGTAACCTGTATATTTTATTTTATTAGACATTACATAATTTAATTAAATATTATAAAAATATTTTAAACCTTATGTAACCGAATGCCCTTTCGTCGTCGGTGAACTGATTTCTAAATTCAGAAAAGTCTGACCCTCTTGCAGAACAGACGATTTGTGCACCTTCATATTTGAAAACAGCCCTAAAGAGAGAAATATCAAGCATTATTAAATCGAATTAAATCAACTTCATTCTCTACGCACCAGTCAGTTTGAGAATTATCAGCTCGGACATCTTCATACGCTGATCTTACATCTTCCTTATCCACTCCCGTTGCCATAGCAACCTGAAAGAAAGGCATGACATCATCAATATTCATATTCACTTAAAAATTCCATTTTACATATTGCGACTGATAAAAACACTTATTCATACACATGATAAATAAAATGTGTCTGCACAATGCCACATTAAAATGAGTCAAATAGAATATTCTTGGTAATCTGAATGCGATTTATTGAATTAATCATTTTATGAATAGGTATTTTTTAAATACAATAATAATCATTAATAAAAATCAATCAAATTAGAGTAAATTTTAAGAAGACAAAATAATACATCAAATTTAGTAGTTGCCTAAAATAATTAAAACTTCATAACAATTTAATTTTCTTGAAAAAACAGTAAGAGGAGAGAAATCAACGTTTTTACGATTTATTATCATTAGAGAGTATTTTTACCTATTTCATCTTTTTTTTGTGTGAAAGCCAAAGTATAATTCTATATGAAGTCCAATAATGATTGAGAAAAACAAAGGTTTTCCCCTAATAATAATAAATTAATATTTGTAGATTGAAAATATTTAAATATATAATTCGGAATGTATGTACATCACCGTTTTGTATAAAAAAAGTACCGCATTGAGAGGAATGAAACGAATATGTATGTATGCTCAGTGAACGGTTAAGAATGTGAATGTGATCAATCAATTATTATTGCTGTTCTGAGAAACTATGTTTAAGAATCAATTTTCCGGCCAAACGATCGTTGACTGCTTTCGATGTAAAACTATTGACAAGATGAAAGCGTTGCCATGTCTCGATTTACACGATTCACAGAAGCGATCAGTGCGTGAATTCACCATAAAAAGGTGTTTTATTTAATATTAAAAACACCCTGTCATAGAGAAAACTGTGCAACATATTGGATACATGTTAAAATAAAATAATCCAATACGTACTCTGGAATTTATCAGAGACTAAACTCGACACGGTTGCGGTTAATCAAAAGAAAAACACGCGAGTCCCGTAATTATTTCCAGTTCAAAATGTGGTAATCCTGACCGCCATCATATCGCATTTATGTATATCTTCCACACGTTAACGTTAAATAAAACCAGAAAAAATATTTTCAAGACCCCCAGCTGCGATTTGATGAACGACAAATACTCCAAGAGCATATTTAAGCCATTTTACGATTAAGGCCACAAACTTATGATCATTGATTCAACCACTAAAAATAAATCGACTGGGAGATCGAGAATAATATAATAAAACCCCGACCGATCATCTTAATCCAGGTTAACTATTATTTCCTGGATTGTAATGTGAATACTGAAGCTATCATTCATGGGCATGTCTGTAAAATATAATAGTTAAATAAACCAGTTAAAATATGTATAAAAATAATCCAAAACCACATAAGCTCTTCGGAGCGTACCTTGATATTTATACAACTGGACTGATTTATCATACACTTGTCCGGCCTTCTAATATCGGTGGTGTCAGGCATATACATTTATATTATAATAAATAAAGGAAAACCTTGGACCTCGTTTTCATTTCAAATGTCCTCATTTTATTACCTACATTATAGGGAAATTTGCAAAAGGTGCCCCGAAATTATTAGAGTCATAATTCGGCACTGATCGATACGCATAAAAAATGACTAAGATTTAATATTAGCAACACCCACACATTGTATTTAATTTTAAATCAATATATGAGACAGTTTCCATATTCACAGTATGTATTTATTTATTGATATGGCAAGTGTGAAAATAATTAATAAATTAGTCGACAGACGAGAAATTATTGCGGCGGGCTTATTTGGAGAAATTATTCACAATGACAAATTATTGATTAGCGATAAGCGACAGCGATAAGATATCCTGTTTCTATGGTAAAAATAAAATATAACGGAATAGCCAACATACACATAATATTAGCACGGAGATGTCCAGACAATATGGCTTTTCAAGTTTTGAACAGATCATCCATTATAATAATTGAACGATGTGTGCAGTCATCCGGGAACCATCGATAACAATATCACACGTAGTGTTAATACGGTAATAAATGGTTGTGAATATAATGTTTATTATTATAAAAAGACCGAATGTCAGACAACACGACAGGGTCAACGATCTGAACAATATGTACGCACACTTTTGGTCCATTCCGTTAGTTAGGCGGTGCAAAAATTTCATTCATAATTATTACACATTTTTATCATTAACTGTACAAATTATATCAATGGAAACCTTGATAGAGCAAAGCCATTGTTAAAATATTTAAATAATAATGTCTTAATTACGAACGTTGATTTGAGAGAAAATATGCGCAGTATAAAAAAATGCGGTGTACACATAACAAAATTTGTCATTATAGTTTCATTATGGAAATTATTCAAGCATAATTGAATGGACGCGTTTTTTAAACAATCAACGCAATATTTAATTGTAAGTAAAATATATTCATATATAAGTTTCTCACAATTTATTGAAATTACAGTCCTTTTCGTATAAGAGCGTTACCGCTGATAAGAATGCCAGATAATAGGATTTATATATTAATATCAAGATGACGGACCAAGCAAATGAGTTTGACATAGGCAACACTAATTGTTTCAGTCAGATTCGTCTGCTGGGTCCGTCATCTTGATATTTAAGCATCCAGTTGTATGACCTTCTAATATCGGAGGTGGAGGTGTATTTAGATTTCGGAGTCAAATTATTTTAATTATACTTAAGTGTAATTTCAAAACTAAATAAAAAGAGAAATTGGTGTGTGTAGTTTTCGAGAAAGATGTCATTTATCTCTAAGTCGACATTTAAGGTGGGTTTTAACTTAATTAACAATATTTTATTTAAAAAAAACTATAACTGCAGGTTAACAATGTCCCAGTGAACTATAAATCTTGCAGTTTCATTTAATAATTAAATAACACCACTTAACCAACTTAGCTACCGATACATTTAAAAAAAAATTAAATTGCACATTAAAAAACTGACCCGACTTAATGGATACTAATGATTTTATTGTAACTTTTCTTATATAGAGTATTTATTTTTTGATATTGATGTGCAGATGGTATATGAAATCTGCTTAGGTTCACATCTCGTCATTGCAAATAATGACAACGAATAGTATAAAAAATGTCTCAAAATACTGAACAATGGAGTAAAATAATCCTAAATTTTGCACAAAAAAATAAATAAATACTCATACCCATTTTTTGGAAACATACATACGTCATTGTGAATTGTGTTTTTATTGTTTAATTATCATTAAAAATTCCATTGTTACAATTATCGTATTTAAATATGATAATTGCACAGTTTGCAAATTAAACAATTAGTGAATTTCTCATATGTGTGTCGCATTGTCTAATGGATTTAAAAAAAAATCAGCATATTATCGAAAGTAATATTTGCTTTTATAATTTATTCAAAGTTAATGACCATATAGAGGGCGCGTGGTTTCGAAAGCGATTGAGCTATTTAACAAGTGGGTTAATCGGGAAAATATTTTTATTTATACAGACAATTCGACAGACTTATACTAATTACTAATTAATAACATACAATTATTATCAAATCACCGAATACAACATTCAGAATCATTCAAACTAAAATTTATATGTATGTAATCACCGCACATGTGTAGAATTTATTATTCGTTAAAATAATTATCATTACATATATATATTTTTATTCATAACCTGAAAAAATATTCAACTAAAAAAACTTAACGGTAAAAAATGTTAAAGAACAAGTTGTGAATTTTTATAGAAAAGACTTTCCTATTAAAACATCATATGAATATTTATTATAAATAATTGTATTGTAATTATAAAAGGGATAAGGCGCGTGGCTACAAATAACTGTGGTAATGGGTTCAAGTCCAGCTCAAGTAAAAAAAGATATTGGTTATTACTATTATTATTAATAAAATCCCGAACTATCGTCTCGATCTAGGTTAACTCTGATTTCCTGGATTGTAAGGCATATACTGAGGTGATTATTCATGGACATGTTTGTGAAGTATAATAGTTAAATAGACCAGTATGTACATTAATTCATCCAAAACCAAATAAGTTATTCGGGGCATATATTGATATTTACACATCTGGATGTATAAATATCAAGATGGCGGACCAAGCAGACGAGTCTGAGATGGACCCACTTAGAAATATTTCACTTCAACATAGCTTTAAAAAATCCATTTTGAATGTTAAAATGTATACAATATATGTTAGTGAGAGGATAAGGCGTCTGGTTAAAAATACTGTGGTCATGGGTTCATAAAAAAATATTTGATCGGTTATTACAAATGGGAGATTGAGAATAATATTAATAAAATATCGTACGATCGTCTTGATCTAGGTTTACTCTAATTTCCTGTATTGTAAGGTAAGTACAGATTATTAAGACCTGTGTAACTAGTAATAGTTAAGATCGCAAAAATTAATTAACACGTTGTTGTGTCTAAAAAACCAAATTTGTAATAAAATTCTAAAAATACCCTCGTATAATATAATTTTTAAGTTAAGCTATATTATACTACTATTCTATAAAATTGCACAATTCACCTCTTAACTTGTCTAAATTTTAAGTATAACATTTGCTTTACAAACATAATGAATAATTTTATTTATTAGTAGTACCTTTGGATTACGATGATTTTTAGTATTATAATATTAAAAAATGCAGACAGAATAAATAGTTATCAGTACTTTATATAAATGGAACCTACATATAGTATTGGAAATATAATATAATGTGTAGCCAAATCGATGATAGTTATTATTAATACATCAAATATGAACGGTGTTCTTCTGTCCGTACAAATTTGTATTGATACAAATTTAATTGTACTGTAGTTTCATGGAAATAACTGTGGCCGGATAATACGCTCTAATCTCGCTATAACGAAAAATAACCAAGATAACCATAACGGATTATTAATATTTATTATCACCGTACACACGCGCTAAATGTGCATTTAAAAGGGGGTGTTATTGTGAAATATTATATGCGTGCAATTAAATACTGCTTTGAGGCCAATTAGAGGATATTTTATTGTGAAAACTATCGACACAAATAACTCTAATAATAAATTGCAATATAACTAAATCCGATTTTGAAATATGTATTATACTAAGAACCATATGGCATCTAAAAAACTAACAGTTGGTTATTAGCAAATAAAAATACAACAATCGTAGGGTTGTTTTAAGGTCAGTTACAAAAAAATACATATATATATAGCATATGTTTGATTAAAAAAAGTAAGGATTTAATTTTTTATATATAATATATTGTAAGTAAATTAAATGTTTATCGTGTCTTTGGCAAGCATAAAAAAGCCAAAGCAACATTTTTTATCATCCTCAAAAAATATTCTGAAAATCATTGATTGGATTATTTATAAACATATTTAATAATTTATTTATATTTTGCCTGAGGTTTAGATTTTTTGAGAAGGTTTTTACAAATATATTTTTTTTAGATACAACGTGTAAATTCATTGTCTGTCGGTAATCTAAAAACCATTACTCGGGTCACCGACTTAATAGTCACGTCAGTATTTACCTTACAGTCCAGGAAATCAGAGTAAACCTTAAACAAGACGATGGATCGGGACTTTATTAATAAAATTCCCGATCTCCGAGTCGTAATAACCGATCAAAAACTTTTTTTTTAACTTAAGCTGGATTTGAACCCATGACCACAGTATTTGTAGCCATGCGCCTTATCCCATAATCTATAATTAATATCTATACGATATTTTAATAGGAAAGTCTCTTCTATAATAATAATATATATAATTGTCTAAGGTGTGTGTACAGTTCCCTCGACCATCAGTGTTCCAGATGGAAGAATAAATAATATTTCTAATATTATTTATTATAAAATCGAAACGGGTGTTTTAATCACAATAATATTAATGAATTTCAAAATGATATTAGAGATATTTAATAATTATACATATAATATATACAGAGTAGCTATATGTAGAAAAATAGTTCTTGGTGTATCAGGGTACAAGAAAAATGAAATCACAACTCAAATAAAACTGTCCTTTTAAAAAACCAAGCAGAGCATAAAAAAATATTAACAAATTGAAAATTTCAATTAAAATTACCCTGGTAATATCATAAATGACGTGTTATTTAGTGGGTCAGGAGTTTTTTGGAATATGCATGGAATATATGAAATGATAATCAGATAATGGAGTCCTGGCAGACGAGTACAGACGAAGGATCAACCTTGGCTTATTTTAGCACTGGCACATCCTGGTGGCTTGTGAGAATCCTGAATGGTACTCATGCGTTGGCAACATGGCAGACAAAAAAGGAGCAAGTCGCACAGGGAGTCCTCTGCCTGTTCGCCATTGCTGCGTCACCCAGCCTCCATGTTATATTTAGCATCCTTTGTTCAACGACTAAATACTAAATGAGTTATCGGAATTATGGCGATCGCTCGATTGCAAAGCGGGAATGATAAATACATATTTTACTCCCGTATACAATAATAGCGTATGTTCTTTATATCCGGTTGTTAGGAAGGTCACCGCCCGCCACTGGCTTCTTCCACGAAGGGAAACACCTATGCTAATCATCTTTTTATACATTTCACAGACTGAGCCGACTATTCTCTGCGGTAGGCCATATTTTAAACGGGGCTATATTTTTAAGATGAAGTAACCTGAGCCTAACCTTGGCTGATGCCACTTAAAAATCCTATTAATTATATTGAGCTTCTATTAAAATATAATATATATAATTGTCTACGGTGTGTGTAATGGTCTTTCAACCATCAGTGTTACCAGATGGAAGAATATTTTTAATAATTTTTCTTCTACAATGAATACATATCTTAAATCTCGAAACGGCTATTTTAATGATAATAATATTAAATTAATTTCAAAATAATATTAGAGACATTTAATAATGCATAATAAATCACAATTCTCAAAAAACAGTATTAATCGGGAGACTCGCTTTTTAGATATTGTGATGAGTGTTGTCATCATATGAAAAATGCATTATATTATTTTATTAATAATATTAATAAAAACAAACAACGTATTATCTTCGTATTAAAAACAAATCAGAGCATTTAAAAATATTAAATAATTTCAAAATATTTTTAGGTGTATTTAATTTGATTATGCATAATAATTCCACATTTTTATACTTAATACTTTATACAAATTGAAAATTTCAATTAAAATGAGCCTAGTTATAGATATAATTGTTGAACATGTTGTATGTCTGTCTGTACGGATCCCTCAACAAACAAACACTATATTATATCGGAAATTCGTTTGTGTTCGAAATGTATGATGTTCAAAAAATGTTGCTTTTCAATCATTATTTAACCTATTAAATTATACTTTTTACAAATAGTAAAATAGTCCTATTTGACCGGCAACTAATGTAGATTCATCTATTACATATCATGTCTCTTTCAATAGAAAATGTTTAATCGTTAACTTACTTACTTAAGAATATTATAAATAATATTCAAACGGAGTGACGCATTACAGGCAGTGTTACCAGATGGAACAATAATATTTTATTACAATTAATACATATCTAAAATCTCGAAACGGATATTAATATAAAATGAATTTCAAAATAATATTAGATATATTTAATAATGCATAATTCTCAAAAAAAACTGTATTTATTGGGAGAGTAATGAAATTTATGACGAACGGAGGAGGATCTTCTACGTTTTTTTTTTTAAATACATAATATGTTATTATAGTTTTGCGGTGTGAACAATTAAGGCATTTCATGAGTAATCTACCCTTTGAGCATGTCTAAAAATATGAGTAAGCTAACATAATTATACTCTAAACATTCATAAAAACATGTAGAGTATTCCAGGAAAAACATTTTAAAGAAGTTATATTCGAATTTCAACGATTCTTCATCTTTATTAATATTTTATTTTGACTAAGCTAAGGAAACCGATTGAAATTTCAAGATATTTATAAAAATGCAATCATGTGTATCTAAAGAGAGCCAACAACGCACATTTTGAATAAGTATTTATTTATTTATTTGCAGGATAAACAGAAATATATCATATTTTTATGTACTATTTGTGGAAACTTTGGGCGTAGAAAATCTAAAAAAAAAAACATATTTTTTAAATTGTTTTAAAAGCAATTATCATTTTTTCGAGATTATTGTATTGTATTGCATGACCTCGATTGTGGACAAATAATTACTTAAATTATAGATGTAATCCAATAAAAGGCTGTAAATGTTTATCAACAATAATTCTTATCGACAGTTCACACGTATAATAAGCCATAAAAAATAATGTAATTGTATTAGCAAATCCCCACAGCAGACGTGTGTTATCTGGTAAAAATCACCGACAATTTATAAATAACTTATGGCCGACTGGGGTCATAATTTTATAAACAAAGTCCGGACGTGTGATTCACTGTGTATTTAGTCTCGGCTCCAGAATATCCCATGTGAGTAAAATAAGTGGCGTGGCATTTCTTTCAAACGCCCCCCTTCAATATGCATATATAAATATATATTCTGGAATGAGTATTTATAGGTTAAAGAGAGTGTGAGGGGGCGATATAATGTCCCACCATGAATATTATCTGTGTACTCGGAAAAACAACATTAGTCACACATCGTGACATTACGCATTTTCGTCAGAGCTTTCGAAAAAAACCATAATTGTACCGGATGAAAATGTCTATGGTTATATTTTAATGAATGAGTTGCGCTTTGAGAAAGCCAATTAAGGTGTTTTGTGAATGAAATCGGCGCAGATTCAGATTAAATGACAGCTCGTTATGTACGAATTTCATTTTATGATAATTACTCTTGTGTATTTTTATTTTATACGAAATGTCACATTTTTCAATTGACCCATTCAAAGATGTTACTGGGGTAATTTTTTTTGATGTTCTGCTTGGTATTTTAATAGGACGGTTATATTTTGAGCTTTGATTTCACATTTGCTTTAAAGTAGTTTTTTTTAATGATAATTTTTTAGGCACAATATTGTGTTAATTTATTTTCGAATTTATCGATGATCTATTTAACTGATAGACATATATTATATAAATCTATTTGACATTTACACTACAATAACAAGAAACAAAGAGTAGGTAGTATATATAAACATAAAATATTGTATGAGTAGCTAAATGCGTGTTTAGTTCAAGTACATCAAGTAGCCAAAAACATGAGTTCCTGGCAAACATTATACTGTAAACATATTTCTTCATATCTTCAGTTATATTTCACAGTAAAATGGGTAAATGCATTGTTACTACATGTCATATGGACTCAAACATACACTCAAATACATCTAGGCTCAGTTTTTACCAAAGACTACTTCTTTAACATGTTTAAAATATTATTGCGTTGTAATCGCCAAAGTATTGTCACAACCACTCTCATGGGTTACTAGAAATGTGTTGAGTGAGGAGGACACACTTATGCCTTTATCGAATAGGAGAGAAGAGTGCAACAATACACGATTTATTTATATGCAATGCGATATCTAATGTTTATATCTATGGAGTAGTAAGTTCTTATGAAAAAATGAGGAGAAGGAAAAAATCAAATAGGCATACTTTATACTATAGAATTGTAAATTAACTTTACGTGTCCAATAAGCTTAGTTTAGGAACATTGTGTACGATTTATATGACCGTTACCTTTGAAGAATTGTTATGTTTGCAATAATGAAAAACTACTTTTTAACTTTACACCGTGTTTAATTAGTGTGTTTTAAAATCGGCATGATTTGTAATAGTGAGTGATCAAAAAAGGATGCAGTGTATTATAGTATAAAATGCGGCCAGTGATCCCACATCAAACCCGTTCCCTCATCTTACTGCCCACATATACCCATACAACTACTTAAAACCGACCAACCTTTCAATAACGTCCTTTTTTCACAACCTCAACCTCAAATAATGCCACTCTTTCATTCCCAATCGACAAAGAAACGGTTCTCTATAACCAATTTATGTAGGGCTCCACCCAAAGCTCAAGGACAATACTAACACCAATCAAAGAAGTATCATAACTTCATTTTGCTAATTTACTAAATTCTTATTGAAAAAAATAGTTACAATGTTAAAATAAGCAAGCAAGATCATTCAAAAAATGAGGTATTTAAGTAAAAATCCATATGTCTATAATATAAAATATAACGTATTGTTACTATGCCAAAATCATACACACACACACACACACACATATATATATATATATATATATATATATATATATCCATCATCATCACCTTGCCATTACAGGAAAAACATAATACGGTTCGGCAATGATGGACATTTGTCAGTATTAAAGAAAAAAGGTGAGAAAAATTAAGAAACAGAAATATATAAGAAATAAAACAAAAAAATATAGAGAATATCATGATTGGTTAAAGTTAAGGAATTTATTCATACTTCTCATTAATGCACAGTAGGGCATGATAAATATGTCATTTTCCACACCACTGGCATTTCATTCATTCAAAAGAACTATGGATCTGGTTAATGGGGAGTGACGGACGGAGTGTAGAGGTTGCAAACAAGGAGTGAGAGCGACAGCGCGTATAATTCTCGGGAACAAACAAACTGGTGCGACTAAGTATATCTGGGATTGATAACTGGCCTAATAAATATGTATATATCTGTACAAGTCGTTTATATCTAACATTTTTATGGGCGATATCGTAATATAATTAATATGGTATTCGTAGTTTAATTTATAAATCACAAACATTGGCATATTATCATAGCACTGGGCATATCTAAAGCTTGACATTTACTCTACAAACATCATAAAAAGTCAATTGATTTAAAATTATTTGACATCCTAACCGATGGACGAGCTTTTTAACATTTGTTTGCTTATTTTTTTTTAAATATAGCCAAATAAGATTCTCATAAATGAACGAAGCTATTGATTGAAAAATGATTCGCATTTCGATTCTAATAATTGAAGACACGAGTGGATGAATGGGTTGTATCACATTTTTCAAAACAATTTATATTATAAAAAAAGAGTATGAAATAACACTGATTTTGTAAAATAGCACCTTCATCCACTTGTGTCTTTAATGTTAAATTTATTTATTGCAATTTTGTGTTTGTATTTAATATAGTATTTAACATTAAAATCAATTCTAATAAAATTTTATTTGAAGATTATCCTGAAATAGTTGTAGTACATATAATAAGGAAAACCACTAACCTAATAGTACACCAAATTAGACTTATCTGAAATTCGTCGACATATAAACATCTGAAAACTGTTTCCATTGAAAGTGTGATGTGAATATAATTGATGGTGTTTTAAAATAATGTGGTTTTTCTCAAACGACAGTTAACTATAAAGTACAGGAATGCTGGTATATAACAAATGTAAGATAAAATGTTGTACATGTCCCTCAAATGTCACAGCAAAATGTCAAACCGATATTATTTGCGATGTTAGAAAATACACGACCCAAAACATTTTATGAAACGACAAAACCCACACATAATAATATCATTGCGGT
>JAGTTH010004642.1:0-128165 GCA_022606485.1 Agraylea sexmaculata
ATTTTAATTAAAATGTATTAAAAATAGACGTAGAGTTTCGGTTGAACGACTCTGAGGTACGCGACTTGTGTATAAAAAAAAATGTTTGCTTTTGCTAAGGCTGATGACACTTTTACTCGACAGCTCACTTTTATTTTTCAAATTCAGTCAAAAAAAGTGTTACTGTGAAAGTCTCGTCTCTTAAATTAGGTCATCAGATTTGGATACTAATTAAATATATCCTCCCTAAAAATGCCCCCTAGAATTGTTTGAAAAATAATTTGAATCGATTCACCGTGATTCAGTGTTTGAGATTATTTATTTATTCAATAGATTATTTTATTAATGCATATATTTGTTATTGTAAGAATATAAAATTCCCAAGAGATAAATTTATCGCCGATAAAACACGTCCTCTGATCGAGTACAGATAATGAACAAAGGATGAATTCGAGATTAAAAAAATATATTATAATCATATCTTATTTGTAAACCTCTAATTTTACTTTATTATTTGATTATTGTATTATTTTACACAAAAAATTATATGATATACATCTACACAATTAATTATTATATTAATGGGACAAACTATGCACATTTCAAAATAGTAATTTTGTTTTATTAATAATATTATGTTTTAAGATTGTTCTGTTAATATATGAAAATTCAAATATAATGATAAATTTAACCACATAATAAAGCAATACTTGGCAATGAATTTGCGCATGTGGGTGATCTCGTTTCCACCAATTCTGCCACCTATAGGGCTTATTTAGGAGCGACCTCATTTAGTAACATACATATAAATGATTGCTTCCTACACCTTACTTTATTTTATTTTATCTACATTTTTTTATACAATTTACTTTTATATGTCTGTCTGTAAAAAAAACTCTTATGAGCGTTTATATGCAAATAAATAAATATTATAAAAAATGTAAGGCGCGCATTGCTCTTCAATTGTGAGTGATTTAAAACCTATTTTTTCACCCTCTTGGCCGTGGTTTGCTTATTTTGATATTGAATGCAATTATTATTTTTTTAAATACTTACCGAATCAGGCGTAATATCACCGTTTTCTTCTCTGCAACTTGAAAAGTCCCAATTGAGTTCGATTTTGTCATCGGAAGAATCCGCATATGCTTTTCTAATCCTTTGAAATCTGAACTTCTCAAGGGTCCTCAATGAAGATACACTGATGAACAAAGCGCCGCATTCTGAAGGAGACATTTCTATAATCAGATAAATGTATAGATGTTTATTTTTCACTTTCTCAGTTTGTAATATTGAGTATTGAGCCGATGACATTCATAATTCTGGTTCATCTAATCCTGTTATATGGCGTGATTCGGTGAAATCGAGAACATGAACGCGTCGTTTAAATGTTTGTTTGTAATTAGAACATTCTATGCACGTTTTTGTACTGAAATGTGTGTTAAATTTTAAGAAGCCTTTAAAATATTAACAAAATCTATCCATAAATAGGTCAACAATTTATAATTGTTTAGCTACACTATTATTTAAATTGTTGGACATCTCTATCACGTTGGTTGACCCATTTAATTAAAACAATTTCCATTCAGATATCTTATTTTAAGATTACAGCATCTTATAAGGGCCTGTTTGAATCCAGTCAAGGTTGTATTGCGACCATATCTTATTGCCTCATACATTTTATGCTGTTCTGTATGACATTTACCCAATTTCATACACACTTTCTCCAACTTATAGATGGTTTCGTATAAAAAATTAGCATGTGTTATTACAAATTATACAAAAAGGGCCTTAAAATAATTCAAACAGTTATGAAAGAGATATTTCATTACACAGAGATGTTTTTCAACACCAAAATTAAATTCATCAACAGTTTTAGTCATAGATATAAACATATTGCATGGGTGGCTAAAAGCGTGTTTAGTTCAAGTGGATCAAGTGGCCAAAAACATGAGTTACCTGGCAAACATTATACTGTAAACATCTCTCTTCATATCTTCAGTTATATTTCACAGTAAAATGGGTAAATGCATTGTTACTACATGTCATATGGACTCAAACATACACTCAAATACATCTAGCCTCACTTTTTACCAAACACTACTTCTATAAGATGTTTAAAATATTATTGGGTTTTAATCGCTAAAGTATTGACACAAGCACTCTCAGTGGCCACAGAAATGTGTCGAGTGAGGGAGACACACTTATGCGTTTATCGAATAGGAGAGAAGAGTGCAACAATCCACGGGCTTCACGACTTACTTATATGCAATGCGATATCTAATGTTTATATCTATGGTTAAGGTATACATGAATACACGAAAGCTACAGGCATAATAAAATTATGAATTATTTTTTAATATTAAAATAATATAAATTTTCCAAATATTTATTAATTGAAGCGTTTATTGTTTAGACATTGAAGAAAAATTTTAATATATATATATATATATATATATATATATTAATAACAAAAACTTTACACATGACCGATGACTAGAAATAGCTAGTCCTAAAGAGTGTGTAATGAAAAATAATTATTTTTATTTAAAAATACAATATTATCAAGAAAATGTTAAGATACTTTAGGTCACGCAGATATTGGATAATTCCCAATGTATAATTCAAAATAAATAAAACTTTTGAATTGGAATTGTTCAAACGTCAATATGTGCGAATTGATCTTACATTTAATATAAAATAAAATAATTATAATAATATGACATTGAACGTGATGGGACATTGACCGTTTATTAATGCATTTTAACACAAGATTTATATTCGTTTTTTTGTTGTAAATAATATTAATTTATTGAAAACACTACTAAATCACAGTTTATTGGTATGTGAACCGTGGTCTAAAATTTTTTTATTAAAAAAATTTTTTTGATACTCGTCCACTTGATTGAATAAATTTAACCATGACCTTAGATAACGAAGCAATCATTGTTGTAACAAAAATAATATATTTGTTATATAATTTATAATTATTGACACGCGAATTAATTTGGATTTTTTATTCAATTTCCAAACGCAAATGAATCAGTCGTAGTAATTGCGTGATTTATTTTTCGCAAACGTCAAAATTGTTATACGGTGTGCCAATTGGAATTTATGAGAATTTTAATTATGATACGATGGATTATTTACAATAATTATTATCAGGTCAATGTTTTGCAGAATGTGTGAAAGCAGCAATAAACGGAGAGTAAATATGGAATTACGGTGAGTAATATACAAGCATTAATAAAATACACATCGATTAGTCATCAAATCATCATCTCTGTTATTATAAAAAATGTAATTGGAAAGTGAGAGCTTGTTATTAAAATTATATGTTTCCTAGTATTGGAAATAATAATATTAAAACAATCCAAAAGACGACAACTACTTACATTCCATATTGACTTCCTCGTCGGTTTCGTAATGTATTTGTCAATATTATAACGTTTAAGTCTATGGTTTAAAATATATTTTATTTGCTCGTTTTTATAATGTTTGATTAAGTAGAATTATAAAAAGATTAAATAATTGAGACTAAGGAAAATTTTGTCTACAGTCTTGATGAAAAAATATAATAATTTAATCACTGGCAACTTTAGAATATAAAATATAATAAATTTATTTACTCTGTTTTTACGTACAATTTAATGTCAAATTTATCATTAATTTAAACATATTTATTATCCTCATATTAAATTTTAAATACCTAGGTGCATTTTTATAATTTTTAATTTTCTTAGTTAACTCCCATAAACTGTTGAAACGCAGTTAAGGTTCTACTTCAAGATTTATATGAAGAAAAGCAATTTGTTTAATTTAAATCTAAATACAGTCACACGTATAATAATACAGTAAAACGTATACATACACTATAGCCTTTTATATGTAGTAATTCAAAGTGAGTTGGTTCGTATTTTATGATATTTTTTAATTATACCGTATTAATATCATGCCGAATTCGAATATGTAGTTCATTTTTTTTTCTATAACTCAGCTATGTTTGTCAGCAGTTTATTTACTCCTTAATTTAATTATAAAGTGGTACAATAAATGCTTGGTATTTTGGATTAATTTGTGTGAAATACATAAAACATATTGGGAATTATTTTGAACTGTACCTATCAATTCTTCAAAATCGAATTGTTTTATCCAATTCATTATTTATACTGGTTAGTTTTTCCCTGATGGAAATGTAAGCTTTTCTCCATGGTTTGATTAGTATTTATGTTACGTACTCGATTATATCAGTTGTAAGTGAATAATAATAAATTAGTTAAGGAAGAACGTGATGTGGATATCACATTTCCTGCATATTATACAATGACCAAGTGAACCACCATACAATATGACACTAATTACACTTTATTTCAATGCTCAATTGTTGGACCATCTTCCATAATCACCATATTCACTTCTCCATATTTTCCTTTTACATATTAAAGTGTGTTTTTTCATTGCGTAATGTACGCGACATATTATTATTTCGCGGTACTTGAATTTCAATGCCGTTGAGTAGGTACAACTTTTTGAAATATATTTTTTTTTATTATCACTACAATTTCAACACTCATATATAAAATTGCAACACAGCAATTGCGATTTATTATATCATATAAAAAAAAACTATTTAATAAATTATTTCTTTATCATGATATCCAGTAATTATGATTCAATTATCAATCAAAAGCAACTCGTAAATATCTGACCTTATTCTTTGAAAGAAGATAATCGTTGCATTGAACATTTCAAATAAAATATGATATGACCATTCAGAATGATGACTGTCGATAATTTTTTTTTTAATGTATATTTTATTGTTTCGATGTTCTACATATAAATTCACATAAAAAATATATATACTTTTAACTATCAACGTATGTATGTATCTAAAATATCACTTATTTTGTGGAATATGGTAAATATTCGCTTGTTGTATCTATAATGCCCATTTATACATGTATTAGGATAATTTTAATTAAAATCTTCAATTTTTTAATTTTGTTCACCACCGATTTTTAATATGTGGCTCAGTTCCATAATGTATTAAGGGGACACAGAATTTTGAAAACCCCAATGTATTAAGAACAATTTTTCCACTAAACCCGGTTGAAGGATCTCTACAGATATATAACATACACATCCCTTAAACAATTATATATATTACTATTATAATTTTCATTGAAATTTGCAATTTTTTAATTTTACTTTTTCGAAAAGTCCCTCTTAATAATGTTTTAAAATGAAAAACGAAGATGGTTGAAGGAACAGACATATAACATACACACCCCTTAAACAATTATGTGCACAATGGTAATTTAAATTTAAATTTTTTATTGTTTATTTGATGTTCTGCTTGGTTTTTTAATAGGTCGGTAATAAGTTGTTTATTTTTTCATTCAGAAGATGTTTGTATTGTCAAAGTAAATTATAAATACAAAAATTTAATACGGTTTTCATATGATGACAATATTTAAAAGGCGAGTCTCCCGATAAATACTGTTTTTTTTAGAATTGTAATTTATTATGCATTATTAAATATCTTATATACATTATATAAAAACTTTAATATTATTATGATTAAAATACCCGTTTCGAGATGTATTCATTGTAGTAAAATAATTGTATGAAATATTATTATTCCATCTGGTAACACTGATGGTTGAGGGATCGACCAGTAATTCAATTAATTTATTATTATTGAAGAGTTATCGCAAATTTTCAATGCGTGAACTATATAGAGTGTGCTATTTATCATCATAAAATTGTTGTTTATTATTTTGTGATTAAGTGTGTTTATTTGAAATGTATGTACTTACGCGGAACTGATTTGAGTGAGTTGCATTGTATCCAGGGGAGTATGAAGAGCCCTACGAGGGCCAACTTTAAAGCCTTGCTCATCGCAGTGGATAGACACTAATCAACTGATGAATGGCGACGTGTTACTGGAACCTCATCACAATGTATCTTGTGATTTATACGATGGAGATAAGAGAGTACATCATCACAATCTGGATGACTGTTCGTGCTGCCTTGACGGTGGCCCGACGTGTAATGAGCACCACTCTGTAGTCTGCACACCTTCGCTTTCTTCGACATCATTATTACTCAAGACATTACTATAACATACAACCTGCTGCTGATCCTCATTGTTTCTTCAATTACATTTTTATATCGACGTTGATATTTCGTAATTCCAAGGCCGTACGCTCTTTACTGACAACACGCACTTTTTAATGGTCCAATTAAAGCTTACACCATTTAATAATCACTACACGCGTCTAATATTTGCTGACCCGACACACGTCTTAACTTCGAAAATTACAAACTTTTTTGAATCAGTATCGCCCGTATTCTGCATGCATACATTTAAGGAAGGTAACTATTCACACTTCCCTTCCTTAAATTTGACGTTTATGATGACACTTTATGAATATGAATCAGTATCGCTCCTTGGCTCCAGTCTCCGCCCCTTCAGCCCTGATCAGTCTCCCTGTTACTGTACATGGTCTACCAATCGAAGATTTTTCTTAAAACGAATTTAATTCGGTAACGTCAGTTGCACAATAAAGTTCATATTCATAAAGTGTCATCATAAACGACAAATTTAAGGAAGGCAAATTTCAAATTTAAGGAAGGGAAGTGTGAATAGTTACCTTCCTTAAATGTATGCATGCATTCAGAATACGGGGGTATGTGTCATATACAACTTGTTTTTAATTGAAACTAAAATATTTTTATCGTAATTATGTAATGCCAGTACGATTATAAAAAAATATATACTAAACCAGTATATATTTAAGAACCAAATTTGAATTCAATAGTAATATTTATCACATTGGACTGCCTTAACTGAAATTATTTGTACATTTAATTATATGGAATTGTAGTGGTCTACCCTAACCTACCTGATGATCTATCAAAATTACATAACTGATTACATGCTTCTCACCTGGGTGAACTCCTTTCCACAAATTCTGCCACTTATAGGACTTATTTAGGAGTGACCTTATATAGCAACACTTATACTATTTCTTCATGCACCTTACTTTATTTTTTTATATACATTCTATTAATACATTTTATACATTTTTACAACATTTTTTTAAATTATAGTATTATTTATTTTTATATATATATGTACATTTCATTTTTGTTTACCTTTTTTATTACTATTGTTTTGTCTTTAAAAGAGCTCTTCTGAGCGTTTATATGGAAATAAATAAAAATAAAATAAATAAAGGGGGCTAAGATTTTTACCGTGACGCCTTCCCTATTGACGGGAGTCCCTTTATAAGGGGTTGGCCAGGCCACCTTGGCCTTTACGGGAGAATATAGTAGAGATGGTTTCCCAGGCCACCACACAGCAATGAGTACTTAAGATCTAGTTTGCTAAGCTAGATCTACCAAGTGACTCCGGTGCCGTGAATCGAACCCGGGAGTCTTCACTCACGAATCCGTTACACTAACCACTGGGCCACAAGGCGGCTCATAAGATTTTTTTCCGTATATATATATTTTTTAATAATAATAAAATAATTTGTTATGACAGCTTGAGAATCTTCGGTTTTATTCATATTTATAATAAACAAGTATGAGCTCAATTTATGATGTCATCGCATTGGTTCAAGTTCAAGTTCAAATACAAATTAAGTTTAAAATTTCACCGACTTTTTCGATCGAAAATTTCAAAGATCACCGACAGTTAAACATTTTAAAATAGTGAATTTACACGTTGTTGTGTCTAAAAAAACAAAATTTGTAAAATCATTTTAAAAAGCCCACGGGGCGTACATATAAAATCAGATAGATAATTTTTTATTTTTGGTTAAAAATACTTAAAAACTAAAGACTTCACTGACAAAAAAATATCGATAAGATATATAGATAAAATTTAAATAGGATGAATTTTTTGCAAATGTACAGAAAAAATGTTTCCTGGTTATTATTCTTTTGTAATTTATCAATGGTTTATTCCTAATTAATAACTTATTAAAGCGCAATGGAAGTTTAAATAAATATTGTATATTTTATGATGTCTGTTATATTTGGGTATATATAGGTATTTGTTTTTTTATTTTTTTCAGTTCATGATAATTCACTCACTTTTATCATCAATCAATTGAAATAATTGAAATGAAAATTGAATAAGTAATCACAATGTCTCATTGATATTATCGGTATGATTGAACAGATTGAAAGCAATTTAACTGATTACAACAATGGCTTTGTATTTTATATTTTATAAAATTATCAGTGGATTGTTTTATTTTTTTCTTTTTGAATTAGGTATTTTAATTGAACTTTAAATGAATTCAAATAAAAAAATAAAATAAAATTTGTATTTTAAAACATCTCATTTATTTTAAATATTTTCATGATGTATGTATTCTTGATAACTTAATTATTTAGTGTCTATATTATATTTAATGAGGTAGATTACTTTGTCTTTAGTTTAATGAATAATTTACATAATTACAATTACATAGGATCTAACCTGCATCATCACGTGGTATTTTTAGAAAAATGAATGTTGATTACAAGATTATCGGGTAACTAACTATAAAATAAATATGTAATTTTCTATTGAGTAATTAGGGAATAAGTGATTTCATAATATGAAATGATAATTTTACAAGTGATGACATGAAATATTTAGAATAAATATGAATACAGATATTTTATTTACATAACTATAGGATAGATTTAGTTTTCTATGAACACAGATGTGTAAATATTAAAATATATCCACTTAACATAAGCTTACTTTTAACTAACTACATATTAATCTCGTGAAAATCCCTGCACTCATTTCATTTATCGTTAAAATTATTTACAAAACTTGATTGCTTAAATATTCTAGATAAAATAAATAATATATTTTAGGCAAACTAACCTAAAATGAAAATAATAAAGGAAACAAACTCAACCCAAACTTATAGATAATCAAGGAACACACAAAGTAGGATGATAATAGCATTGAGGCTTTAAATTTATAATTATGTATAAATAAAACATTTGAAAATAAAATCAGGTATGTTTACTACATGCTATTAGAAATTAAATTAATGTCTTCTTCTCCATGATTGTCGTTGGTTATTTTACACAGGACACAAATCTATACAAAACATATTTTGTACTCATTGAATAATTTTAATTGTCAGTGTGGTTAGATAATCACCATATAGTCATTCTTTCTTAATTTATTTGCTGTGTCAACAAATTCAATAGTTCTGAATGTTCCATATTGTTAAGTGTGTGAATATCCACACCCAATGCTTTAGCTACACTCTCCATTTGAAGTCCAAAACTTTTAAGCATATCTATGAAATTAACCTCTTCTCCAGTGTATGGATCTAGAAGTCTGGGACAAGAATGACTGCATTGGGGCCAACTACATCTTTCAATGTGACGATGCTCACATTCATTACCACGAATGTTTCTGAAAATATAAGTTCATTTTTATATTAAAATGTTGAAAGTTTACTTAATCAAAATATTTTTATATTGAGGTACCTTGATAGAGATCTTTGTTGGCGGTCTGAAGATATAGATCCACTATTAGGATTTCTATTTAATTCTGATGTGGATCTCAGGTTTGCATTTGATATTTCATCTGTCTCATTATGCGGTGAAATCCAAGTGGAATTAGCTTTATGGTGTCTACTTTTACTATGTCGTCTTGATGGCATATATGAATTACACCTGAGTCGTTTATCATTCGGACCGGTTAAAGCAACTCTATTATAACAATCATGAGAAATATGTTGTTTACGGTTTCTATGTCTGGATTTGTTTCTGTTTTCATTAGGGTTTTGATTTTTTTTCCTATTCTTCCTCGGCCTATTCCTTGAAATACCAATATTGTTGTATCTTTCTTTATTCCTCATACTTCTATTTGATTGAATGTTGTAGTTTTCTGTTAAACAATATGAAATCAAATTAAAAAAAATTAATTTAGACTTACACTAGTTACTATTTAATTGTATTTACCAGCATTAATTATTAAATCATCATTTGGCAGCTTTTTCCTTTTTCGTCTTCGATTTGAGTTATGATTGTTGTCCAATGTTCCAGCCTTAACTAATTTTTTTGCCGGTCTACTACCGTTCGGATTAATACCACTTGGATTTCTTAAAATAAAATATACATATTAATATAGTTGAATGATTAAAACGAATGCTTTAATATAATATGATCTGTACCGTTTTCTATTCCGAGCTGTTGCAATTTCCCAGCATCGTAATGCCTTTGCAACTGATACTCCATCTATTCTTACTTTCAACCAATCTTTTTTAGTTAAAATTGAATGTGATACACAAGATGGAGCAAATACTGCTGACACATCTGCAAAACTATCACGTAATGCTCGTCCCATTGTATGAATGTAGTCCCACTGTTGAGGAGTTGAAGGAGCACCTACATTATCAGCTGTCATTTGAGCTTCATCAAACAGGAATTGGAATACAAAAAGAGGGGCTAAAACCAAATAGTAATTCAATATTAGAGATTTTGTGAAACATTTAGATTTTCAAGTTATGTAATGTCAAATAAATACCTCTCAATGTAGGATAAAGTCTGTATCCAAAGTAACATCTCCATGGTTCTTGTGGGTAGATGTCTACACAGCGTTTCGGTAAAGAACCCTGCCATAGAGCGTGACCTTTTTTGATAGCATCAACTGCTGGTAATGTATTCGGACTGTAAATTTTATTTGAATTAGTAAACATTTCCTTTAAATAGATACATATAAATGAATAATACATACCTATATGGTGTTCTATCTAAAAACCATCCAGAGTCAGAAATACCTCTGACCGCTATGTGCTTTAGTCCAAGTTCTACATGTAACAAATGTTGAACTGGATCAAGATTGACCATTACACCGGTACCACCAGCACTTGTACCTGCCAGAATCAGTTGAGTGGCATTACTTAGACCCAGCGGAACTAAATCTCTTATAACCTGCCAAATAATCGATAATTTCATAAATATGATGGGTACAAGCTACAAATTAAAATATTTTTTGTACAAACCTGATTGACTATAAGCTTGCCCATGAAATTGAAACCATCCCTTTTAACCGATGATGATGGTGCTGTTCCCGACCATGAATCACTACTACAGTATGGAACCGTAACATGATTAGCCGAGTACCAATATGGATTTTCAGTTGAACTGCCCGATAGTACTCCGTTTACTGAAATATATAAAAATTCAATAATAATATTCTCAACACACATATTTGTTATAATTTTATAAAAATAACTTACATTCTCTTGTTTCTGGCCATTGGGAAGAAGTCATCAAGTGTCTAAGTCTCATCCATCTATTTCTGCATGAGTGATGATCATAGCAGTACCAACCACCTTCCAAGAATACAATCCATACTGGATTACCCTGAAGTGACTTTCTTAGATAAAATCTGCAAAAAAATAGTCATTATTAATATAAATGAGTGAGAATTGCAAATATTCGACTAATATAAATTTTATTTAAGTGGTTTATGGGAGAAGTCATAAGGTTTTTTTTATTGTCTTGTTTTATTAGTGGAGTGGAAGCTTTTGCTTCCGACCCTCAAAGTCAGACAGGCGTCCTCTAGACTTTATTCTGGGGCTTTCCGCAAAGGAAAATGTCTGTTTAAAATCCCGTGTCCTCAAAGAAGGGGATTGTGAACAGGTAGAAAGAGTACAAAAGAGATTGTGGATAAAAGTAAAACGTCTCGTGTATATTCACAATGCCTCACTGTACAATACGTCACTGATGGTATTACAACTACAATTAATAAAATAAATATATATTTTTTCAATGCCACAGTCTATAAAATATACAATTGTGCGTATGTTTTCGATGTGATCTGGTTAAAGATAATAAATAATAAACCGTGTGATGTTGGCTTGTAAACCTTTGTAGTCTTTTGTACCTTTGTAGTGAGTCTAAATAAGCTCTAACACAATCAACAGACTAAGATATAAAACAGTGTTATTTGTTCCGTGTCAAAAGAACGACCTTGTGTCTGTTTTCTCGGTTCCACTAATCATTAGGCTTTTATCAATTTGTCTAAAAATAACTAGCACAGTAAGAACGAGCGTAATTTTAAATGTAAATTTGATCACTGCGGCAGAGTAAAAATATGATTGAATCTGATAAGAATACCCGAGATCGATACACTTGACTGATTTCCATACACGTGTATCGTAATTATGGATTCTATCTATATGAATGATCAATGGAAGCCGACAGAGGCAAATTGTAGTTTGTAAACCACGAAACAATCGAATAAATTGGCTTAATTCAATGAAATATCAATGGGAAGTTCTGCGGCCATCGTAATAATGATAGAAGCTGTTCGTGCATGAACTAACCACTGTTTTATTATGCCCAATAACACTTTTCTAACCATCACTATACAACTAAATTGTATCTAGTATTAGTTTTTGGAATTCCAGTAAAATTAACTCATATTTTCAAGCCGCTTTGCATGTTATATAAATAATTTTATTTGTAGTCATTTCATAGATACCGTTGCATAGTTAAAATATGACAATTTTTATCGAAATTTATAGTATATTTGGTGGCATATAACCCCAGAAATCAAAACAATGTAAAGTATATTAATTATACACAGATTTGTATTGCTCATCATTATTTGTAATGATGTGAATAAAAACGAGAGAATCAACAAAGACGCATTACTTTTTGCATATTTTTGAAGAACGTCTATTTTTCAAACATTTCTTTCATATACTATTTGATTATTTATATTATTAGTCAGAATTTACATAAAACGGTTACAGTTTATATATATTTAATTTAGAGTGTGTTCGTGCGGTGCGTATGCGTGTACACCAATTTTACCAACCTCTAGTCTATTCGTACACGCACCGATACTATTAGCTTTAGTACAACTCGCTAACACACTCTTGTTACACTATTATATTGAATACGGCCGACATAGAATAATAAAAAATAAAAAATTGACAATTTCTCTTGTTCTTGGGTTATTATTAAAGTTATTTAATTTCTTTAACTGGTGCCCCGCAAGAAAATGAAAAATGTTGAGCTAGCAAAAGGTAGAAATGCCCACCCTTAGATTTACCACCCCAAGTAGTACTTTCAAATATTTTTAATATAGCGTGTTGTTTCTAGGGGAAATTTGTAACCACTAACAAAACGTATTTTCAGTATTATTATGTTTTACATAAATGTAAAAATTTCTATGTAATTTAGTTAAAAAACATATATTTTCAACCTCCTCATTGTGATACACTGGCACTTTAAACAGATTAAAAACCACTGTTTGTACAAACCAAAATATGCATAAAAATCATAGATATAAACATAAGGTATCGCATGAGTGGCTAAATGCGTGTTTAGTTCAAGTGGATCAAGTGGCCAAAAACATGAGTTACCTGGCAAACATTATACTGTAAACATCTCTCTTCATATCTTCAGTTATATTTCACAGTAAAATGGGTAAATGCATTGTTACTACATGTCATATGGACTCAAACATACACTCAAATACATCTAGGCTCACTTTTTACCAAAGACTACTTCTTTAAAAGATGTTTAAAATATTATTAGGTTTTAAAAACATTGTCACAACCACTCTCAGTGGTCACTAGAAATGTGTTGAGTGAGGGAGACACACTTATGCCTTTATCGAATAGGAGAGAAGAGTGCATGAATACACGGGATGAACAAAATTACACGAACTGCTTATATGCAATGCGATATCTATGATAAAAATATATAAATATTTAATTAAAGAAACGTATTTGTATAAAATGCATACCCTGCTTGAGATCCATCGTTGCACACAATCGATCTGTTGCTCAAGAATACTCTTTTCAGGGATCTGGTGTCGTTGAAGATATTGTCTTCAGTAGTCATTGTAGCATCTGAGCTGGTCTCCATAGCATCTGAGGGGCTCGAGGATTCTCGTTTGTCTTCGAGGAGTGTTTCTTGAGTGGTCTCATCTTCTCTAGTGGAGTCTAGTATGCTTTCGTTACTTTTGATGGCATTGCTGGTGTCTTCTGGAGTCCAGCTGCCGTTATCTTCAATCCTCACACTTTCATTGTCCACTTCAGGAGGGATTGTATTCGTTTCTTGTAAATGATCGTAATATAACGCCGTCGATGATCTTTCGTAATCAAGATGCTTTCCAAGCGAAGCGCACGTCAAAATGGACAATAAATAAACCTGAAAACAAAAGTAAAATGTTGTACATTCAATTTGACTAAAAGGCAAGAGCATGGCGTAAAATTGAGTTTTCAACGATGAGCCAAGTTGTCAATTTAAATAATGTGCACAAAGTCACACACATTCTTGTGAACTGAACTTTTATAAGATTACTAACCCCATTTCCTATGGCAAATCATAAAAGCACACATACATTGTACACATTTTTCATATAAACACAAACTATCCTCAAAAGAGAGGACATTTAAATCGCAATTATTGTATAAAATTCAATGATTTATTTTTACCCATATAATGTCAACAAAAGCGGTATTATCTGAAATGCGACATTTTAAAGTAAATAATGAGTCCATTAAAAATAAATAATACACATCGTGTGGAAATTATTCATTAGGACTATAGCATATAAATTTTATAACGAGTGTGGCAATCCCGCTACAATTTTTATTGTCCGCCAACTTGGCTATGTGATGTTTAGATCAGTTTTGCTTAAATCATTGTGCCTTAATTTTATTTTCAATAAATATTATCAATATTTCTGCTCGTTTTTGCAACGTATATTTATCCATTATAAAATTGAAGTGCCTGCACACACACTAAACGTCACATAACCAAGATGGTGAGCAATCAAATGGTAGCGGAACTTTTGCCCCATCCATAATATTTTTTTAAAATATACTTTAGATATGTGGATGTGTGTTAATAATTTAAAACATATTTGTATTTAAGACAGATTTTCTTAACTTTACAGTTTTTATACAAATTGAATATCTTTACTCGAAGCATTCTTATTAATTATTTACAGTTGATATAAAATAAAAAACAACAGTTTCATTGAATAATAAACTAACGACTGTTTTTGTTAAAAATATTTCAAACAAACAGTAAGTTTTCAATCAAATTATTAAAGTGTCTTCATCTTGTTATATTGTGAAGCATGATTAATTAATAGTTTTCTTTTGAAAAGTATAAGAATCGTGGTTTGCGGTGAAAATTTATACATTCCAGTCACACTCCTTAAATAAGGCACTTCCTGAAAACTAATCTAGAATAACAGCACATGGCATTTATAAAATGATATTGATTAAAAGCAAAGTGTGTGGGAAGTGTTTATTATAAGAAATTCGCCTTTAGCGTAGTCAGTCAGTCAAGACGAAGGGGAATTCTTGACACCTCTGCAACTTTGTTTCATAAACGAAGGCTTGTATTTCTAATCGTTTTGCTTTTCTTGGCTTATTCTAAATACAATTTTGCCTTCGGATGCAGTTTTCTCTAATAACAATAATCGTCCGCAGCTGCAGAGAAAATTACATATTATCTCACCTCGCCTGTCCTATTAAGAGTGATTAAATATAGCTTCTTTTAAAACACTCCATTTCAATAAAACGACCCATGCCTCTTTTCATAACCGGTGGAGATTGAATATTGGAAACAATCACAATGTTACAGATATACAGGGTGGACTTTTAATCAGGAGAGTATCTTACAAATACACTACTTTATTCCCTTATTTAACATTAATTTTATAGTTTGAGTTAATCAGTGGCAACCATATTTAATACATGACACTGGAATTTATTTATAATCAGGGTGAAAAATCTATACTTAACATTTGTTTAACACGTTAAGTGCTGATCAACGCCCAATGGCGGCATTTCGAATATTCGCTCAACGCTGACTGACTCCCATAGGCTGTCATATATATTTTTTTATTAAGAGAAACAGTTCTCTGGAACACCATAGAACCTATATCTCTGATGGAGCTTTTTTGAGAGGGTTTTTTTAGACACAACAACGTGTTAATTGTCTGTCGGTGATCTTAACTATTACTAGTTACACCAATCAATAATCAGTATTTACCTTACAGTCCAGGAAATCAGAGTAAACCTGGATCAAGATGATCGATCGGGATTTTATTAATATTTTTCCCGATCTCTCAGTCGTAATAACCATTTTTTTTTTCTGAGCGGAATTTGAACCCATAACCACAGTATTTGTAGTCACGTGTCTTATCCCCTGAGCTAATTTATTACGCTGGTTAAAATGTAAGGAATATAAGGTTAGGTTTATACACTCTGCAAAGTTTTGTTTAATATATTATTATTTTATTAATTATCAATGATGCTATAAATCGACTGAATATTTAATATATCTAGATCAAAACTGTTTTAACTTTAAAACACACACATATTTCAGAAAGCACTGGAAATTCACACAAAATATAAAGTATATTTATAAATTTATTTTTATATTATTGGTGCTTACTTTATACTTAATAAAGATATTGTATCCATAATTTATTTACTCTGCTTCCCTAATTCATAAAGAGTAAATACTGGGACGATTAAGTCGAGTCATTTTGTGTAATAGAAATAACATATTATTTATTGAACGGCATATGAATCAATAACAAAATTAATCACTGTTGATATTCAAATATTGAATCCGAGATTAGTAACGTATTTATTCACAAGCCCAATCGTCGAATTGAAAATTTGTTGCTTAATCCATTTAGAGATGAATTAGAAATCGTTGTGGATTTTCGTACTTAAAATAACTTTTAAAATCACACACACAGAATGGAAGATTGAGATAATCTTGGATTATTTCCCCATGCAATGTGTACGGTGGTAAAAGTGCAGGTGCAATGAGTATAAACTCGTAATAAATTACTCCAATATTAAAAACACATTTGAAGCCAACGCTACTTACAACAGGAAAAGACGCACATTGAAAACCAGAATATTTAATAAAAAATATTATTTTTAATTGTGTTTATGATAAAATATTATTTTTAAAGGAGTAAACAAGAAAGTGAGAATTGAGTTTCATTTAGATCGGGGTCATATTCTAGCCTTTGAATTTATTCTATTTTATTTATATATTTATGCCCCGAGGAGCATTTTCTTGTAAAGAGGGTTTTTTATACACAACAACGTGTTAATTTTCTATCGGTGATATAAAATATTACTAGTTACACAGGTCACCGACTTAATAATCAGTATTTACCTTACAATGGCAACAAATACTGTGGTCATGGGTTCAAATCCCACTCAAGTCAAGAATTTTTAAATTGATTTGATCGGTTATTACGACTGGGAGATCGGGAATAATATTAATAAAATCCCGATCGATCGTCTCGATCCAGGTTTACTCTGATTTCCTGGATTATAAGGTATATGCTGAGGCGATTATTAAGTCGGGCAGAGCCGCTCTGTCGGTGACCTGTGTAACTAACAATAGTTAAGATCACCGACAGACAATTAACACGTTGTTGTGTATAAAAAACCCTCTCAAAAATGACCCTTTCTAAAATAATAAAAAAAAGCTCCTCGGAGCGTAAATAAATAAACAATACAGGGAATCAGAGTAAACCTGGACCAAGACGATCGATCAGGATTTTAACCCATGACCACAGTATTTGTAGCCACGCTTCTTATCCCCTGAGATATTACGCTGGTTTTAAACATAATATATTAAATTTGTGCCTAAAGCATGATTTCATCGTCTATTTATTTTCATGTATTTGTAGTGAAAATATCAAAGTTTAGACTTACGCAGAAATAATATAAACTATTGTTTAAATTCATGATTTTTTGTGGTGTGACAGTATAGACGTTGTTAAGTAATCTCACCTCTTGGTACGTCTCTACTAAATGTATAGAATTAAAATTAGGTTTATTTAAAAAAAAACCAAATTTGATTCATTGGTTGATAAAAATATGTACATATTGTAATTATTTACAGTATGTACGGCAATTGTGACCACCGCAACTCTATTTTTGACCCGATTGAGGTAACGGAGAGAGGTGTGGTTTTATTAAAAATATGAATGAATGGCAGTGAGTGGTTGGTTATCCCTGTTAGTAGTAGTGGGGCAATCGAGTGTCGGCAAAAGTTCTTTGTCGGCATCCTTTGAGCGATGTCCATTATTATGTACCTCTTTGATCTAGCCGCCGGTCTCACGCTAGAACATCTGGCGCCCGGCGAAAGTACATTACTTGATCTCTTTACATCATATCATATCTCCTAACATCACCAATCAGACTATTCATTAACACAAGACAAATCAGTGTTGCCATGGCCAACATTGCGGTCAGGAAATACAGTAAAATATTGCCGCAAATTATCAACGCCCGTAGATAACAATCATGATTGATTGATTTATTTATTACCTGCGCTAGTACAAAAACAAGATTATTGCCTAATAAAATTCAATATTATTCATCATCATCATCTCAAGCACTCCAGTTCAGCGATGAACCAAAGCATCTTCCACTTATTTCTATTGGAGGCCGCGCTCCTCCAGTTATTAATACCTAAACTCCTAACTACCTATCTTATGTTTATATCTGTGGTCATATTCAAAATAAGCATTTAGTTTTCAGTGTATGAGTTTTATAAAAAAAAACATTATGAAACATAATTTCATCTCCAAAAGACAAATTTAGATTTGACTACTTTTGGATCTCGCCAAACATTTTCATATGATATTCTACCCAAAGCTCTGCATCACTTGGCTTTAAAATATCTCAATTTAATTAGTCACACAAATATGCATTTTGTTTCAGGTTTGAGTTTGAGTATTACAAAAAGTTTGTTGGTGTTGTTTGCAGTGATTGCGTACATGTTTTTGGCCACTCGAACTAACCACGCATTTAGCCACTAGTGCGATATCTTATGGATATACATTATTTATCATGTTCATGGTACAAACTATCAAGTAAAATGTAATTTTCAAAAAGACTTAAACACTATCGATATTTAATCATCATCATCATCCCAAGCACTCCAGTTCAGTGATGAACCAAGGCTTCCCGCACCAGCATCTTCCACTTAATGCTCCTCCAGTTATTAATACCTAAACTCCTAACTACCTTATAGAACTCGTCCGCCCACCTTAGCCTGGGTCTACCCTGCCTTCTCTTACCCACAGGCTTGCTGGATAGTATTTCCGATACTATCCCTCCTGCTCTTTAACCCAACCTAATGTTAAAGCCCTAATAAACTGCACTACGTTCACGCTCTTATATAATGAGTAAATCTCATCGTTCCGTCTAATTCTAAATAGTCCCGGTGCCTCCTGAACAGGACCCAAGATCCTCCTAAGAATCTTCCGCTCTTGAATATTATTCACCCATCATTCAATGTTGTATTTTTGCATTAGGGATCTCCTAATATTGCTATATATATATATATATATATATATATATATATATATATATATATATATATATATATATAACTATACTATACTATATATATATATATATATGTTATATACGAAAGTTTACTTTACTAAAAGGTTCCCATTCTTATTTAATTAAACATAATGAAATGTAAATTAAATATATGAATATAAATTCTGTACATCTAAGCTTGCTTCATACAAAATTTAAAATAATTATACGTAGATTTGAATTGTGTTATGAAAGTATGTTAGTGATTCGTGCGTATATAAATAGAGCTGGCTGACTAAGGATTGATAGTGTACTATTAATAATCATAATATGATTATGAAAATGAATATAAAATTATGTATGTTTTTGAATACTGCAAGAAACCGATTGATAAATACTTATTTGATTAAATTGTCATACAATCTATTTGGTTTAAATTTTCTAATAATAAATTATTAGAAAATTTAATTAATAATAATAATAATTAATAATAATTTTGTTAAAACTACGAGTATGTACTTAATATTAAGATGATGTGGAAAAAAATATGCGATGCATAAATGCCGATATTTAAATTTATGTTATAAAATACATTACTAAAAACACCCATGAACAAATAAAAAAATGTATAAATAAATTTATTTATTTTACTCCACGAGGAGCTTTTTTGAGAGTGTTAATTGTTTGTCGGTGATCTTAACTCTTACTAGTTACACAGGACTTAATAATCAGTATTTACCTTACAATACAGGAAATCACAGTAAACCTGGATCAAGACGATCGATTGTGATTTTATTAATATTATTCCCGATCTCCCAGTCGTAATAACCGATCAAATAAATTTTAAAAATTCTTGATTTGAACCCATGACGACAGTATTTGTAGCCACACGTCTTATCCCCTGAACTATCATACTGTTTTTTGTATATATTGCTGATATTTGTGGAATAATCATAGTACAATTAAGAAAATTTTATTATAAGAAATATCATAATTGTTTTCAATATTATCTGATCAAACTTTGTATATAAATAGCTTACATTTTGACTGCATGTTGAATCATGATGAAGCTTAATATGTAATAATTTTCACAAAATGAACACAATGGCTAATCGGTAGAATAGACGGTATATTCACGCAAAACAGGACAAATAAAATAGATGAATGTAGCAGTATATATATTGTAATAAAAGCGTAGTGGTCTCATATCCATCCGATTGGTTTGACATCGCATTTTCAGCGGGTTGTGGATTCGCTGACTAATTTCAGCCTGAAGCGTTCTCTGACCACCGATACATAATACACATACACTATAAATAAAATAAGCACTAATCACAACCTATACACTGTGTTTATTTAATGCATACAATATGTGGGTATATTAGTCACTTTGTTCGTTATTGATGCATAAGTTTATTCATTTGATTAACTTTGAACATTCAACAGATGACCTCGGATTCATTTCACAAGATCGATATGTTTATTAGCCAATTATTTAACGGTTAAAATATTCGCTAGTAATTAAATATAAGTGAGTGCACAATTTGTTGAAGAACTAAGAGATTATTTATTTGCACCAAATAAAAATATTTGTAATCTTTCCAGAATTCCAAGAGGGTTTCCAATTGCTCACAATTGTAGAGCTTACACTTTTATTATATTACTTTATTATGTGGTAAAACGTACTATTCTATTTGAATTATAGGATATTAATTACCATTTTTTAAATTTGCTTTATAGTACAATACAATAATAAAGCAATATTATAAAGGAAATCGTTGCAGCGCCCGAAAAAGCTAAAGCACTTCATTACGTTTACACTAGGTTTGGCTAATATATTTTTATGTAAATGGATACCACATAATTTTAACAAAATAAAAAAAACTAATTATATAACATAATTTTAACAAAATAAGATTTTTTATCAAAAACTTTTGATTGGTCAAAACTACGTATGAGTAAAAATGGTTTATTTATGAACAAAAAAACTAATTTACTTAAAGAAATGTACCCTTTAATTGCTAAAAAAAATAGTGGGAATATCGATGATTATAATAAATTATGTATGTTTATTAAAAAAATGAGCAAGCCAAAGTTTGTTATATAAATTTTTTAACATTGATATAGGTTTTTTCAACAACAAATTTGCATAATTAGGAGTAAATACATTTTTGAAAAATATTAAAAAATATTTTTCAACCTATTCAATTCTTCATTATTCACATAACCTAATTATTTAGTTTTTGTACCAACTTTGGTTAGGTTTGGTAATCATACAGGTAAAGGAAAGGGTAAAAATTTATAAGACTTGCATCGCAAAGAAACCTCTTGATTTTTTATAAATAAATGTAATTGTCTCTTTATTGAAATAACTGTCCATAGCATTGGATGTATTTTGAATCCATCGCTCCTTTTATTTGACTAGTTGAATTGACACAGATATACATGGATTGATTACTAAAATTTGTTGACTGTAGGTGAAATGATGATTGAAAAGGCTTTACGGTTCGGCGGTTCGAATTTTCAAATTGCTCAATTGCAAACAAATAAAAAGTTTAATTAAGTGCTTTTTGTGTATAATAATTTTTAATGATAAAACGGAGCAGGATTATAATATTAATCCTAAATTCATAAATCAAGAGAAGAAATACAAATACTATACATGTTTTGAGAAACTGAATTTTAATGTTTGACGATTTTAAACTCCAAACCGACAACAAAGCCTTTGAATCTTACAGCAGGTTTGTTGATTAACGATGTTCCTACTTCAAATAGTTGATCAATGACACGAATAAACAAATATTTTTAATACTATTTTGAAAGATGTAGTTAGAATAATGTGGCATGTGGTGTCGGATATTTTGTTGTGAAAGTATAGTGATTTTCACGTGTTTACAAGGAGCCGCAATTTCACGGTCGGCATCCTTCAGAATTAGATATATAAATAAGCAGATGTGTTTGTTGATTTATATGTATATATGGGGAAAATAGCTAAATCTTATATCGTAGAAACCACATCTGGGCACATTGTACCTGAACCACTTACTACGAAATGAAACACATGTGCCACTCTCACTTGTTCTCTATGCATTCCATTCAATATGTGTTTATCGTTTGAAAATGCCGACAGTATGACTAGAAATTTAATATTTTCATAAGCTTTGGTTCCCTGAATGTGAATCTCTATGTAAAATATTCTTAAATGTATTGGTTATTTATTTAACTATTACGGTTACGCGAGGTCGAAGCGAAATATTCACCTTATTTTTTTCAGTTTGAGCAGGGCTCGAACCAATGATCATGATCCAATATTTTTATGCTTGTAATAATTTATGAATAATTAGCTAAAACAACTTATATCACAAAAATATCAAGATATCTACATACAGATACATATTAATAGAAATTTATTGGAATTATTTTCATCGATCTTATACATGTTTTTAAGAATGATTCTGATTTCTGAAGAAAAATTCTGTGCAATAAAATCATCATGAATTTTTTTGGACACATAAACGTAAAAAGTTAGACATCGAAATATACATAAAGTTAACGCAAATGGTTATGATTAGTGATATCGTAGCATAATTACGGCCGTTATTGAGAAATTTCGCTTCTGAATATGCCTGACATAAAGATCAATATGAACTTTAAATTTTATAATTTTATTGTGTTACAAATAATATTGTAAATTATATTTTATTTAATAACATGTCTAAAAATGACCGTATGTATATATATTATTATTTTAATAATTAAAATAGTTTATTGATATTAGGTTAGGTTAGGTTAAGGCGCAGGTGCAAAAAATGATTTATTTTTTTACATAAATTTCACAGTTTGGGTCATCTGTTAGTGGTAGCTAACTATATGTATTTTTAATAATAATAAGCCGTTGTTTTTCCATTATTAATTAGAAATAAAATGGCTGTTGCTTTCAGGACACCCAAACTGTTATTTTTTTTAAATTTATAATTGGGGTAATAAAATCAAATAATTTTTATAAGCGCGCATTCTATACAACTTTGATATAAAATTCGCTCATTGCGTGCGTATAAATTGTAATTTTGTACCGTGAAAATGATATACATATATTCCCCAAAGAAATTCCTTATTTTTTATGATTTTTATTATAAAAAGGTAGTGTGCGAGCGTTGATAATGCAAAAAATATGAGCGTATCGAATGCAAAATGCATTCAGTAGCTAAGAGCACGACGAGGCACCTGCAAACCTTTCAAACCTTCAATACCATAAATCATTTACAAAATATTGCCATACCCATGTCCATTTTAACGTGGCGAATAAATTCGATACCTGAACTAACTTTGGAAATAATTTGTCATCGCCATGCATGTTGATAAATTGACTTAGTTTGGCTTGCTAAATCACACAATCACAAAAACCATACAGTTTTCCGTTTATTAAAAATACGATCGAAATCAATTTGTGAAGACCTCCTATCCTCAAGAGTATAAATCTGTGGCGCTATATAAAATTAATATAACCGTAATAAGGTAGATAATAATTTTACAGCAGAAAAAATATCACTAATAGATTAATTTATAAGTATAGGACTACTTTGATTGAAAGAGACAATCTTATTATAAGCTATACTAATTTTAATTGAAAATTTCAATTTTGTTAATGTTTTTTTTTATGTTCTAATTGGTTTTTTAAAAGGACGTTAATAAGTTGTTTATTTTTTCATTCAGAAGAAGTTTGAACTTTTATTGTAAATTATAAATAAAATAATTAATAATACGGTTTTCATATAACACTCATCACAATATTTAAAAAGCGAGTCTCTTTATTATGCATTATTAAATATAGCTTAAATTATTTTGAAATTAATTTAATATTATTATCATTAAAATGCCCGTTTTGAGATTTTATATATGTATTAATTGTAGTAAAATAATTATATAAAATATTATTGTTCCATCTCGTAACACTGCCTGTCAAGAGTCACTCGGTTTAATTATTATTTATAAAATATAACAGTTTACGATTAAATACCTTCTTTTGACAGAGACATGAAATGTGTAATAGATAATAGATGAATCTATATTATTTGTTATTTATACCGAAAATCCATCGTTCATAATTTTAGAGTATACAGAGTAGAATTGAACTAAATGCGAATATTTTAGGGGATGGTAGTTGTTTTGTCAAAAAAATGCTTAATTCATAAAATATACAGCATGCATAATATATGTACACGTGACATCTGCTACTGCGTATTTTACAGACACAGCTGATGATTTAAGATGTCCGCCAAAACTCGATTCAAAAAGCATTAAATATTTTCAATTAATATGTCATATTTATTTCACTTATTTTTGCCATACTCTACCACCCCCTAAAATATTCCCATCCTGTATTAAAAAAAAACAGAGTTTTTATTTCGGACATATTTTAATAATAGTGCTGCATTATCATCACTGCGACTTGGGATCCCCCGTAATGTTCTAGTGGAACTGCAGTATGATATAATATTAATATGTATTTATATATAAGGAAATAAATAAACAATGAAAGTTTTGCGATTTTCAGATAAGCCAAATTAAGACTAAAAATTGTATTGTGGTATTGCGATTATTGTTCTCAAAAGTGAATGAAACCGCGCAGCAAAGATTTTCATAAAAAAATTACTAATAGAATTTTTTATGATGAAATTATATTCCATAATAACTTCATTAAAAATTGGGTAATTTTCCTCCAAAATGTAATAATGTATGTCCCGTATTCAAGATAATTAGAGTGTGTTAGTATGTTGTTTGTGTACTAATAGACTAGAGCTTGGTATTATTGGTGTACACGCATATGCACCGCACGTACACACTCTCATTACACTATTATATTGAATACGGCCCATATGCATTGAAGAAGTTTCTACAATATTCATTAACTTGTGAAGTTATTTGCAATGTTAAATGAGCTCGATGGATGACTGGAGACAAATCGAAGAGATGGTTGTTTGTCGATTAATATGGCAAAGCACGAAATAAAAATGCGATTCGGTTGGTTTTATGTGTGGCATAATTAATAATGGAGTTGGCCGGCTTCCTTTGTCGCTGATGGTGCACTAAGGAAGACCGGTCCATGTCAAAACACGGCTCCTTTGCTCCTCGTGATGCTGTTCAAGAACATGTTTATGATACCAACACACACACTACTATAATAAATACAACACCGCCCTTATCTCTCCATACTTTATTGGACGGCAAGAGTCGGACCCGAATACCGGCGACACGTCACTAATAATCGATCAATGATAAAAATAACACACCATCGATAGTGTACGATAAAATGAGTCATCGTGAGATTGTCATTAGATATCGCATTGTTTATAAATAAGTGTGTTTTCTCTCCTATTCAAGAAAGGCATAAGTGTGTCTTCTCTCCTATTCAAGAAAGGCATAAGTGTGTCTCCCTCACTCAACACGTTTCTAGTAGCCGCTAAGAGTGGTTGTGACAATATTTTGGCGATTAAAACCCAATAATATTTTAATCATCTTTGGTAAAAACTGAGCCTAGACGTATTTGAGTGTATGTTTGAGTCCATATGACATGTAGTAACAATGCATTTACCCATTTTACTGTGAAATATAACTGAAGACATGAAGAGTATAATGTTTGCCAGGTAACTCATGTTTTTGGCCACTTGATCCACTTGAACTAAACACGCATTTAGCCACTTATGCGATATCTTATGTGTATATCTATGAAGATTGTACAATTTGTGAGGATTTACTTAAGTTGAAGATCCGTTACAGTTATAGAAGGTCACCGACAGGGCGGCTTTAAGGCTATGCACCAAATACCAGCCCTTAAAGCTTGGGATTCTTAGGGCCAGTTTCTTCAAGCCGTGTTAAATCTCGAGCTCGTGTCATGCGTTTCTTCAAGATGTAGCTCGTGCTACCAACTGTTAAATCCTAGCACATCGGAACCGCTCGGCTATAGCTTTATATAACGGAATATTTGTATATGACACGAGATTCGTACGACTTGAAGAAACTGGACCTTAGGTTTGCATCGCCGTAAACGTACACCAAAGACAGTAATAGAATTGCGTTGGTGTACTTTTGATCGGTTTTTTGTTAATTAGTGCCTCGCCCGAGGCTCAGACGAAGCATTAACTAACAAAAAACCGATCATATGTTAAGTAAGCTAAGTAACTCTACTATAGTATATACGGTGTACGTTTACGGCGACGCACGCCTGGGAATCCATTACTTTAGTGTCATTTGCTTTTTTCTATTCGGATATTTTATTAGGCAGGCCACATAAATTTTTATTCAATGATAATAGAATCATCTTTTTTATTACATAATTTCGTATATTAAAATGTGAGAAACAAAAAACAAGTAAATACAACATGAGATAGAAATCACATATTGTATTAAAAAAAACCTAACATATTTCAATAAAATATGCAATTAAAAGAACACTTTCCACTATACAGAATCCCTCCAATGAGAGACTGGAAGCAAACATAAGTGTCAAAGAGAGTCAAACGCTCGTGTTTGTTTACATTATCTAATTGGAGGGATTCTAGAAACGAAATATTCTGTTTTTAGGTGTGCAATGCACTTTATGTGGTTCACGATTGCGTTTTTGTGTTATAACTGGCGTATTTTTAATAAAATACTAAATAATTGTAAAAGTGTTGTTTTCCCACTAAACCAGTATTTGAATTATAATTTTTTATTTTATTAAAATAGTATAATCGTATTATATGATGTGATGAGGCGGTACATCAGAAGCCGCACGCGCTCTAAAGGACATCACATTATATTCCACCTGTTACACGTGCTATTACTTAATTTTATTTATTATAAAAATTAATACATAGTATAAGGACCACATTGGGTAATTCATGCGTACGTAGTAAATAGTAATTTGTATTTAATAGGTAAAGTTGTATTTAATTTTAATATACCGTGTGTCCTGAAGTATTGAGCGGGTACGATCAAAGGAACCGGCATAGCTTTAGCTTGGCACACCCTGCCCGCAAACTAACTGCACGTGCCATTTATACACTACTATCCTATACACGTGGATATATCAAGCAAGTGTCTATATAAAGTCATTCATGAGTTTGAAGAAAAAGCGCTTAATCATCTATAATAGTCTTATTTGTAGAAGAAGATTAATATATGATATTATAGTTTTGCGGTTTGAATAATCACGCCCGTTGGTATTCTGACCGTGTTTAAAGAAAAAAATGTACGCATGTCTCACTTAAGTAGACTTAGGGGATTATTCAGTAATCATTAGTACCGCAAAAGACCAGGCTTACCCAAAAAGGCATCACTGACGCTTATGACGAATATGTATTTCCACAGTTAAAAAGGTCACAACAAGTGGTCTGTTTACTATTTTATTTAAAAAATCCCTCCCTTCCCCACTTTCTGTACATAATGACGTCATTTAGAGCCCTAGACACACGAAATTCAAATTCTGAATAATCTTGTGTGTGATCTCACTATGTATCGGGGAATCAGAGTAAACCTGGCTTCTAAATTGTCTTAAAGGCACGCTTACAGTCGTATTCAAAATGTTAGTGAGTCGTGCTAGAACTTGACATTTTATTTGCCTATTATAAATGCTCATATTTTTTACAGACAAGACAAAAATAATAATAATAAAAAAGGCTTAAAGCAAAAATGAAAAGTATATAAAAATAAATTAGGTTAAAATATAGTATGCCCAGCTTGGTCTACTGCGGCAAAAAGTCATATTAATAAAATTCAAATTGTCCAAAACAAGTGTCTTAAGATGGCCTTAGATCTTGAACCTGGCACATTTCTTAAAGAAGTCCACGAGGACATTAAGTTAAAAATGATCAAAGCAAATATCGCAGATTTGAGTAAAAAACATTACACTAAAATGACTAGCTTCCCGACTAACCCAATCATAAGACATGTAAATAAAACCAAATATGTCTCGAGGAAACGTAAGTTCATTTTACCAATGAACTTCAAAAACTGATATTATTTTTAAAAATAAAATAAAATTTCCAATAATCCACTCAACTCAAATTTGGTTTTACCCAAACAAATTATTATTTAGTTTTTAAGCATTATATATTTTGTAACTGTTTTGTTAATATTGCTTTTATCGTTGTTATTATTTATTAACCTTCAAATTTGTAAATGGGTTTTTATTTTTTTTTTCCATTCTTTCTATAATTAAATACTATTACTCATGTCAAATTTAAATAAAACATTCTCATGTTAGTTATAGGTAAAAAGATGTAAACACTCTGTACACCTAAGTCTATTTCAAAAGATGTATTGTTCTATCAATCAATGTAAAAACTTATGTTAATAAAGAAATTGTAATATATTAAAATATAGTACGATGTAGGAAGCAATCATTTATATGTTATTATATAGGGTCATTCCTAAAAAAGTCCTGTAGGTGTAGGGCTGCAGAATTGGTGGAAAAGAGTTCAGCCAGTTGCTCAATTTTGTTGCCAAGTCGTAGCCTATTCAAAGGAAAATAAATGAGGTAGTTGGATGAGGAATACTGTAAAATAAATTGAAAATTTTGGCGGGAGTTAAGTTATGGAGAGCTGATATGAATAGAGCTTGGTAGAAGGTGTACACCAGCTCTATTCGTATACTAACTACACGCATACAATATCATTACACTATTATGATAATAGGTAAAACTAGTCAATTGTCAGTCAATAAAACTAATGATTTGAAGAAGGCACTTTAATTTTTGTAATTATGCATCCAGGATAAATGTAACAATACTATTTACATAGATATAAATATAAGATATCGCATGAGTGGCTAAATGCGTGAATATTTCAACTGGGTCAAATGGCCAAAAACATCAGTTATCTGGCAAACATTATACTGTAAACATCTCTCTTCATATCTTCAGTTATATTTCACAGTAAAATGGGTAAATGCATTGTTACTACATGTCATATGGACTCAAATTTTAGCTGAGTACTTCTTTAAGATGTTTAAAATATTATTGCGTTTTAATAGCCACGCGTATTGTCACAACCACTCTCAGGGGTCACTAGAAATGTTTTGAGTGAGGGAGACACACTTATGCCTTTATCGAATAAGAGAGAAGAGTGCAACAATACACGGGCTACACTACTTATTTATAAGAAATGCCATATCTAATATTTATATGTATGAATATTTGACAATCTCATTGTTTAATTTATGAAAGAAGTGAATAAATTCATAAACCGAAAGTAAAATTGTTTGAGAGCGTCCAAGCTGCGGGTTTAGCTCACCTGGCCACATGGCATATTATAAACAAGGCTACAGAATATTCCAGGACAGATTTAGGTGCGGTCCAGAGCGGGGCAGACTTCAGAGGCTGATATCTGGTTAAGAATCACCCTGTGATAAAGTAATTCGGCGAAGATCAAAGGTGGTGTGGGAGAACACGAACATGGGCCTCTCATTCACTCGGCCGAGCACATGCGGAGGCGGAGTCGTTTTAAAACACATCGTTCAATCCATATCTACTATTATACATTCAATTATATTCATTTTAGTTATTATAATATAAGCCACATGCTCATTGTGCATAAACATTTTACTGTGAAAATTATCATAATGTTAGGTTAATTCATGAAATCGGTGATGCAACTCTTTGATCTGATTGCGCACTGACATTTCACATTTCGACGCATTATTAACACAGAAGTAAACCTACAATTTCAAATAATTTTCATACATTAATATATGAGAATATTTCAGTGCAAACATATAAGTTAGGCTTTTATTTAAAGTACACTTGCATTATTAATATTCCATATTAGCTTTTATTATTTATAACACTATGACCAGACATGTCAAAAAAATGTATAATTCTATTTGAATTTTTGAATAATAATCAGCGTAATGATCCAGGTTCACTCTGATATCCTGGATTGTAAGGTAACTGATTATTAAGTCGGTGACCTGTGTAACTAGTAATAGTTAAGATCACCGACAGACAATTAACACGTTGTTGTGTCTAAAAACCCTCTCAAAAAGGCTCCTCCGGAATAAATATTAATAAAATAAAATGACTATTTTTGAAAATTTGCATTCAACTTATAGTTTGTCCCATGAATATAATATTTGAAGTATGATAACTGTGAATGTATATTATATAATGGTTTGCTGTAAATATCAGTAAGCTGAAATAATCAATATAAATAATAAAACAATATTATATAGGAAATCGTTGCAGAGCTCAAATACGTATATCGATTAATTATTACTTCTTAAATTATGTCATTATTGACGAGATTTGTCGAAAGAATACTCGCAATTTAAAATATGGCATTAAATGTAATGTTTTCATTTAAAACTCACCTATTTCTATTGAAAATTCCATTATAAAAGTCCTATTGTAAACTAAAAAATAATTGCATTTTTATATATTGTATAAGTATGTATGGTTAACGGTGGTAAGGTAGAAAACGGATTTACGACATTCCTTTACTTTTACTACTTAGTTTTAATTGTAAAATTAATGTTTATGGATCATACTGCTAACATAAAATACTGAAATAAATAATTAAGAAATCAGTACTATAATATTTAAAAAAACTTATGTACATCATATAATAATAAAATGCCTTTGTCGGCGTTTGAAATCCATAACCATTCATATTGGAAGCCTTCATAGTTTCGACGATCCTCTTATTCCTTAATAATAGTCTTTAACATAATAGTCGTATTGAATTGAGTCATTCATTCATAACCTTGATCGTGTTTAAGCCTTATTGTGATTTCTCATAACCATCCATTCATTTTAATTACAATGCGAGTTAAGTTGGGGTGGATTTATTGAATTATAGGGAAGCTTCTTACTGATTTTTTTCACTATCTACCCAATTTTAATTTAATTACAATGGCCATAAATCCAATTACTACTTCACCACTCAACCTGCAGTAGTATTCAATTCCAAAATTAGAAGATAAAAATTGAATAACGGTATGGTAATTGCTACGTTTTCAGGTTTTTGCGTTAAATAAATCGACGATTTTATGTCAAATATCAAGGTGATTTCTGCAAATAATAATTTTAATTTTAAAACGTTATTTGGTACATTTAAACAAAGGCTTTCTGGCTACTAACAGTCGGGCAATACAGCCTGATCTCATTAATTACGAACGTGCTTTTACTTCGCTTTGTTCTGTATGCCTTAAATCCCACATGCATATAATCTTTTAAATGAATAGTAGAAAAGATATTTCAATAAGAATTCCATAAAGAATTGTTGATGAAGCTTTTTGCAACCGATATAGTAATTAAACTAACAATCGGTGTCTGTGAGTAAATTCGATCGATAGGCTTAATGTGATTTACTTGATTTTAAGGTGATTAATATTTTAAGAGATCGCTAAAAAGTTGATTTTATTAGTGTTCTTTATTAACCAAACAAGGAAGCTTTTTAAATTTTCACTTTTAGGAAGAAAATAATTTAATAAACGAGCTTAATGAGTAGGGTGACAATTTCTTTGTTTAAATTTAAAAAAACTGAAATATGCATTAAGAAGGCGATTTTTAACCAACTTTACATTCATTTTTTGATGATATTATTTATTTAGTATTAGCTGCGCCAATCAATAAATAATTTAACCCATTGACTGAAGTTTATTTTTTTTATCTGAGATGTGATTTTTTGTTTGCAATATACAATATCTCTAATTGATTATGAAACCTGACAATGTCATATTTTGACCAAAAACATAGAGTAGCTTCTATTGTGAATATTTTTGTATGGTAGCCCATGGGCGTAAGTCAGCATGGATCGAATGTTTGAAGTGCCGCCCCTGGGCGTAATCAGCAGTCAACGTGTCAAAAGACAAATAAAAATAAATAAAAATATTTTTATATAATATTCCACTACAGGATTAAATATTACTACTAAATATTGTGTATAAATACACAACGAAAAGTGTTAAATATGTCAGAATGCACAGTCAACAATGCAGAAGATTAAATTTAAACCAAATTTAGATTCGACCTCACTCCCTTACATTATTTACACCACTTGAATTAGATATTAATTTAGAGTTAATGAGACTTACCAAAACGATGCAGGATGCCATTTTTCGGTATAAATGGTTCAAATGGGCAGTCGTGAAGAACTGAATAATAATATCTCGTCATCTGCTCAGTAGTGATTGAATGGCGTCTTCCTTGTTGACAGATGTCTTCAAATATGCGGATGTTAAATCACCAGACACTATCAACACCATCACTTCCAACATTCGTTTGTTCATCACCAAGCATTTATAATAAAAAGCTTCTTTATTCGTTGAAATAAGCCCCAATGGCGGCGGCTACCATATTCTGGCGTAACGGAAGCTCCTTATCTGCAAAATTAATTCAGGATCGTTCCATTAAACACTTCGATATAGAAGACAAAAAAATAACAACAGACTAAAGATTTCAATCAGATATTTATGTCATCAAAGCCGTAATAATAACTAATCGGAAGCTTTTATACCTCAAAATGGCTTGTGTAACTCCATATTATATTCACAATCGATATTGAATCGAAGGCATTTAAATATTATTATGTTTAATTAGATTATTTTGAAATTAAGCAGAATAGCTCCGATTTATCCTCATTTATTTTTGAAAATTTATTTCTTATTAATATCGTGATTTTATTAATATTATTCCTGATATCCCAGTCGTTATAACCGATCAAATAATTTTTGATTTGAGCGGGATAACATTACTTTACTATTTAATTTATTTTTAGAATATATATTAGTTTCCCTTTATAATTGAAAATATAAAATAAATAATACTAAGGTATAAACTAAGATTTTAATTCGTCTATAAATTAATCAAATAGAACAAGGTTTCTTTAGTATTACACTGCTAGATTAACCCCCTAATATACTGACATAAATTATGTATTATTTAAATAAATGCTTTCTTTGGAAGATGTTTTCAAAATTCACAGTTCAACGACTTAATAATCGCCTCAATATTTACCTTACATTAAAGTAAATCAGAATAAACCTGGATCAAGACGAACGATCGGGATTTTATTAATATTATTCCCGATCTCCAAGTCGTAATAACTGATCAAATCATTTTTTTTTTATATTTTCCCCTAAGTTATAATAGTAAAATGTGTAGATATGTATCATTGAAAATTTAATACCATACATTTATTTATTAAATAATTCTGTTGTAATTTTAAAAGCTTGCATGAAAGATGTGCGAAAACAGGGGACACTAATTAAATGTCACCGTAAATAAAACATTAAGATAAATATTTCAAAAATATTGACTATAAGTGTTACCGAGACACATTTCTTTAAATAGGTTCTCTTGTTTTTAATCATATCAGTGAATATAATAATTTTTTTAACCGCTTTATCAATATAATGTCTCCGATCAGGATATTCTGATAAGCAAGGCGCCTGTTGATATCTTGAAAGCCTTTGTTTCCACTCTACACTTTACTTAAAGATATTTTTATCTCCGTCTTTCATTTTGCCGCCTCCATACAAATCTAAAATACTACTTAGATTTTATAAAAGCATACTTTATTTCTAACATTCAATCCCAATGGGTGATTATTTTTTGTTTCCTTTAAGTAGGTATAAGTAAAAATAAAAACGTGGATTCTAATCTTATTAACACATAAATTTAACCTCGGATAAAGGCAAACTAAAAAATATTTTCTGTCGTTAAAATGCATATTTTTATCATAAAAATGGTGGACTTTTGTATCAAAAAAATGGAAATTATATAAAATTAATTAATTGATTAATTAGTTTGTTACATTTATGCCTAGTGATGATACAGATTTATTACTATCGCGAAAAATAATAAACGTCTCAAAAGTATCAACAAAATATTACAGCCAATGAAATATTTTGAAATTTAGGTTATAATATTGTGAGCTTTTAAATTATGAATACTTCTAACTGAAAACGTATGTAATTTTTTTTCAATACATTTAAGTAAAAAATAATACCATTCTCAATATGTATCTGTATATAAATAATATACAACGACATCAACATTTCCAATAAAAAATTCAGTATCTTTATAACCCACATTAACTGCAAACAAAGAAAATATGGATGTTTTCAATACTTTTAAGTAAAAACTAATACCATTCAAAATATATATCTAATATAAATAATAAGCAATATTTAAAAAAGTCCATACATCATAAAAAATATTTTATTTTATAATTATAATTTTCAATCAAAAGTTCAGTATCTTTAAAACGCAAATTATGTAACGGCAATCCAACAAAATATGGATTTAATACTTTTGTGCTATTATTGATGACAATAGATATTATAAATGGTTTTCTTATTTCACATATCGAATAAAAAATTGCCTGTTATTTAAAGGTAAAAAGATATAAGATGTTCTGTACACCTAAGTCTAATTCAAGATATTATAAAAAAAAAAAATTGTGTGAGCATAGATATAAACATAAGATATCGCATGAGTGGCTAAATGCGTGTTTAGATCAAGTGGCCAAAAACATGAGTTACCTGGGAAACATTATACTGTAAACATGTCTCTTCATATCTTCAGTTATATTTCACAGTAAAATGGGTAAATGCATTGTTACTACATGTCATATGGACTCAAACATACACTCAAATACATCTAGGCTCACTTTTTACCGCTGATTACTTCTTTAACATGTTTAAAATATTATTGGGTTTTAATCGCCAGAGTATTGTCACAGCCACTCTCAGGGGTCACTAGAGATATGTTGAGTGAGGGAGACACACTTATGCCTTTATCGAATAGGAGAGAAGAGTGCAACAATACACGGGCTATACGAATTATTTATATGCAATGCGATATCTAATGTTTATATCTATGGTTAAGGTATATATGAATACACAAAAGTTACAGGCATAATAAGATAATGAATTATTTTTTTATATTAAAATAATATACATTTTCCAAATATTTATTAATTGAAGCGTTTGTTGTTTAGACGTTGAAGAATAATTTTAAAATATCAAAACAAAAAATTTACACATGACCGATGACTAGAAATAGCTAGTCTAAAGTCTTAAGGAGTGTGTAATGAAAAATAATTATTTTTATTTAAAAATACAATATTATCAAGAAAATGTTAAGATACTTTAGGTCACGCAGATATTGGATAATTCCCAATGTATAATTCAAAATAAATAAAACTTTTGAATTGGAATTGTTCAAACGTCAATATGTGCGAATTAATATTACATTTAATATTACTACTATTAAGACTACTTCTTTAACATGTTTAAAATATTATTGGGTGATATCGCAAGAGTGGCTAAATGCGTGTTTAGTTCAAGTGGATCAAGTAGTCAAAAACATGAGTTACCTGGCAAACATTATAGTGTAAACATCTCTCTTCATATCTTCAGTTATATTTCACAGTAAAATGGGTAAATGCATTGTTACTACATGTCATATGGACTCAAACATACACTCAAATACATCTAGGCTCAGTTTCTACCGCTGAGTACTTCTTTAAGATGTTTAAAATATTATTGCGTTTCAATCGCCCAAAGTATTGACACAAGCACTCTCAGTGGTCATTATAAATGTGTTGAGTGAGGGAGACACACTTATGCCTTTATCGAATAGGAGAGAAGAGTGCAACAATATACGGGTTTACACGTCTTATTTATAAGCAATGCGATATGTAATGTTTATATGTATATATGTAGTGAGGTCGGTGAGGTGTTTATAGGGGGTGTGTCGCGTCACATGGCGTGTGTTGTTATCGTGGTTGAAGAGGACACTATTTTGATTGCGGCATGGAACACCTTTGGTTGTTGCCCTGTATATTATATGGCTATATGTGTGTAGTTGGTAATAAGGGCTCCTTTGAAGAACACCGCCGCACTTCTTGTGCACGCGGCACAGGCTCAGGTAAGCTACCGAACCGACACAACCCCTCAAACTTTTCAAAAACATATTATATCATTCTATTTCAATTACATTCATATCTTTTCATCTTTCACATTATACCATCAATTTTATTTTATTTGTTTTATCTATTTATTTAACGCCCAACTGAGCTTATACCGCTTTACTTTTGAGCATGTTAATAATCATATTATTTTCAAGTTCAGTTGACGAGTGCTGCAGCTAAAAGAGCCAAACAAAATTCACCATTATTACCTAAATCAAACATATTTTCGTAATATTATATATTTTTATGTATTACTAGTGTAGTAGGAATTGATTTTATAATTTATTTTTAACGGAAAAAAGCTATTTTAAAAGACTGGATAAACATGTTCCAACCTAAACAAAACTTGGTGCATTTGAATGATGTGAAGGTGCTTCGCATTATCATCACTGTGATTTGGGATCTCCCGTAATGCTCTAGTGGTGCTGCAGCGTGATGAAATAATATAATATGTATTTATAAATAAATAAATAATCCATTAAAAAAATATAAGACGATAGATGGGAACTACTTAAAGATCTAGTTTTTAATCAGCAAGCAATATGTGGATTTATTGATTATTAATGCGATTACGTAGAGTTGTGATTATATATTTTCTAATTAATTGCCGATCTATATTTAAAAATCGATGTTTTAATAGATTTTTAACTATAGAACACTCGCTTCGTTCTTATAAATTTTATTCAGTGCTTAAAAGCGCATACAATTTTGTACTTTCTCAAAATATCATGCATACACGTTCGGCTTTTATATATATTATATACCTTGCGAATTTCCTTTCGTTATACAAGATTTAAAATCTGACAAATTATCTGTCTCCAATAGATAAATTAGAATTATAAAATTTCCATCGAGATCTCTGCATTATTATTAATATTTTATACATTCATTATTATCACATTATTAATTGCTTTTATATATCCATGAATTTCTATTATAAGTATCATAAAAACGTAGCTAAGAAACGCAGAGGAGTAGAACCACAAAAGTGTATAACATATAAATTACATAGTTTTTTTAATGTATTAGAAATTACCAGTTTCAAATAACCATAATAAAATAACATTCAAATATATATATATATATATATATATATATATATATATATATATATATATATATATATATATATTCATCAAATTTTTTTGAGTAGTAGCGTATTCAATATTCTCCGGGGCAATTATAATTTAATATTATTATAAAATATACACACATTTATATATTTTATGAATTGATTAAAAACTTTGAAATTGCTCACTATACTTTACTTTCCTTAATTCCACAATATTATTTTTTTTGTTTTTGTCTATTTTGTCTTGAGTTCATATTGAATTAATTGAATAAATAAATATTGGACGTGTTTGTAAGATAGATATAATTGTAAAGTTTGATATTTGAGCAGTGTGTACGGCAGCAGGTAGCTTCAAATAAGAAAACAGCACTCATTTGAGACAGCTTTACGACTTTGAATTTGAAACAAGCTCATTTTGCTCGGACCTAATGGCACACATATAATCGTTGAACTAGGATGTGTTTTATTAAATGTATAGAACTCACCATAATTGATTGCAGAGTATTTGCCTAAATGAAGATGTGTTGGGTTCACGTGTGTAGTGCAAGTGTAGTGTCACTGAGCACAATGGCGGTGGATACGACTGTATAGCTCAGCACTCCACTGACAACTGACTGCTGCTAACCACAAGAAGTCTCTCTTGCTTCATCTCCACTCTTCAACGAGGAAGGAGCTTCCAATCAAGGGTCAGCAAAAAGTGCTCTCGACATGCCGCCGCGCCCCCGCCCCCGCCGCCCCCGCCGCCCCCGCCGCCCCATTATATCCGGCCAACTCCAATGCCAAACCATCTTCCGCATTTTTTTTTATAATTAATACTGAAAACTATTCGTATTACTTTATCCTATAGCGACCGGCAATGATTGATCATATTGCAATCAACGTTATTTCAAATATTTATTATTATTATTAAGAGAAAACAGTCGTCTGGAATATCAGAGAACCTACATCTCTGATAATACATGAATTAAATAATATATTTATTGTAGTGTTTAATGATGCACTTTACCATATTATGTGAAAGACGGTGTAATATTATTAGATGAAGTGACAGATAAACAGTACGAGCGGTAAAAGCAAACTTTACGTATTTTCTATATAAGCCCATTGAATAACCGTATTTCTGCATAGTGGATTAATTAAATTCCTCTTATACATAAATACGGTACTTATACAGGATGGATTTAAACTAACTGGGAATATTTTAGTGGATTGTAGAATAATATAAAAAAAATATAATTATAAATCCGAAATCTTGGAATTGCTGTTTCTGTCACGCAGTAGTGTGTGTATAACTTGTATGTTGTATCTGTTAAATACGTCGTGTATTAAGAATTTTTATTCCACTAATTATGCGATTCCATACTATCCTATATAAAATATTCAAGTCCACCCTGTATAACTGAACTGTTGAGACAATATTTAATTCATTTAAAAAAAATAAAAAAATATTACTATTAAGAGAAAACAGTAGTCTGGAATACCAGAGAACCTACATCTCTGATGGAGCTTTTTTGAGAGGGTTTTTTAGACTCAACAACGTGTTAATTGTCTGTCGGTGATCTTAACTATTACTAGTTACACAGGTCACCGACTTAATAATCAGTATTTACCTTACAATACAGAAAATCACAGTAAGCCTGGATCAAGACGATCGATCGGGATTTTATTAATATAATTCCCGATCTCCCAGTCGTAATATCCGATCAAATCAATTAAAAAAATCTTGACATGAGCGGGATATGAACCCATGACCACAGTATTTGTAGACACGCTAGCTACGCTGGTATTGAATAAATATAACAATTTCTTTATTATGCATAAGTTTTTACATTGATTGATAGAACAATACATCTTTGGAAATAGACTTAGGTGTACAGAGTGTTTACATCTTTTTACCTATAACTAACATGAGAATGTTTTATTTAAATTTGACATGAATAATAGTATTAAATTATGGAACGAATGGAAAAAAAAAACCATTTACAAATTTGAAGATTAATAAATAATAACAACAATAAAGGCAATATTAACAAAACAATTACAAAATATATTATAATATCTAACAAAATAAATTATAATATCTTAATAAACTACTCAAATAGTTATGCATTGAATTTAGCTTAATTTTAAGTAGTTTAATATTGGAAAAAAAATGTAGCCATTTTCGCATTTATAGCAATAAACACATTTCGATTTCAAAGTCAAACTTCAAGGAAATTAAATATTTTAAGGGGAAGTATTGAAGATGAAGCTATATCTTAATATTTTAAACCTATTTCATGTATAAAAATATTTATAAAATCACACAGTTTGTTGTCCTGAAAGTAAAACTCGTATTTTTAACTAGTGGACTACAAAACAATAAAACTAGTCAATTCATTTATGATTCAAAATTAAAGGTATTGAATGATTCAGGAAATGAGCTCATCGAATAGGTTAATTTAATATAATTCTCAATTAGACTTGCAATAATCACGTCTTAATGAAATATTATTATTGCATCTGTAAAATTATGAATTCCATTATTTATGTAGTTGTCCAAAAATACTCGTCATTTTAAAATATTGTATGAAGAGGATATTGAACAAATAATATTTATAAATGTGAAGTTATTTATTCCATTAAAAGTTAATAAATAATAATTGTGGAATTCCTTCAATATAGACTAGAATAATTATTGAGAGAGTCCACGTGGAAAAAATTAATCAAGAGTTATTATTGTGAGGTTTAATTTTTTTTTTGTTATTTAAATAAAATGATTAATTAACGAAGGGGGGCTTCGTGGTTCAAAAATGCATTTTTTCTGTGATTAACGGTTTTAAGATATGAATTGAATATAATTTGTGAGTCAAGAATGGTAAGCGGCAAAGCTCAATTGAAGTGCATCCAGGCAATCAATAATGATAACTTAACTTTACAATAAGAAAACTATCTTGATCGTGACTCAATATATAAAACAGATATAATAAAAACACAATATGACATTGTTTTCAACACCACTTTCCATATTCACAAGTGTTCACAAACAAATTTAATTGGATTATATCGCCGATAAGATTAATCGCCCATTCATACAAATAAACTATTGGGGATTTCGCCATCAATGAATATACGTATGTATTTTCATATTGGCGATAACAATGAATGAAATGAAGTTCATTGAGTAACTCTAAGTACTTGAGAAATAATATGAATTATGAATGGGTTTTTTGTTGTAATCTCCAATGCCAATATTCATAATGTACATATAACTGTACCCTTCATATAACTGTTGTACAAGTCTAGACTTTTTCTGAATGTGTTTGTAAATAAAATTCACAAATTTTTCTAGCTTCAAGATTATATTCATAAATATACATTCACATTCAGTGACAAGTTTAAAACCTCCAACTGGAGTTATATATGAAAGCCTAATGATGTAACAGTTGCTATTTTATACTGCCATATTTTAAATTACTGATTATTGCTTTTACCTAATAAAAGTATGCAAAAGTATCAAAAAATTTGATCTTTTAATAATAAAGGCTTCGACGAAACGTAAGTTTACTTTACCTTTAGATTTCACAAGAATTTATAATTAATATAAAAAATGTAGTTAATGATCACAGTTCATAATTATTAAATACAAATTTGGTTTTATCCAAGAAAATATAGTTTTATTATTTATTTATATTCGGGATCATATTTATATCATCTTCTAATAAATTATTTATATTTAATTATATTTACAACGAATCATAAAAATACATACATATGTTATATTATCAATAATATATTTTTTTAAGAATTTCTTATATTAACTCTTATATCATAGAAGTGTCATGCGTATTGTTTTCATACATAAGAACATGGCCGGCACTACTAAATGCGCATATTATTCATATACTTCACATATAGGCAGCTGTGGCCACCTGCAACACTATAGTCCCTAAAATCCGACACTCGAGAGCAACTAGAGTTTGCTTAAAAAACATCCTCATGATAATGTAAATTGTTTAAATAGTGACATATTATGTATCATTGAATATATCAAGCAACTTTACTATATTAAGTGAAAAATGGCGTGATGTTATTATAAAGATCGATAAGTGACAGATAAATAGTACGAGCGATAAAAATAGCGCCCCAAACAGCTGTCATACAAAACCTTGATGACAAAATCATCTTTGTCTCCCATGTTTTTGACGTCTTTTAATGTATTATTGGCACATCTAAATATAAAGACTCATTTGAAATAACACTATGACATTATTATAGGTTTTCACAAAATATATGATAATAATAACTATGTTAAAATAGGTTTATAATACATGAATTAAATAATATATTTATTGTAGTGTTTAATGTCGCACTATCATATTATGTGAAAGACGGCGAAATGTTATTAGATGAAGTGACAGATAAACAGTACGAGCGGTAAAAGCAAACTTTAAGTATTTTCTATATAAGCTCATTGAATAACCGTATTTCTGCATAGTGGATTAATTAAATTCCTCTTATACATAAATACGGTACTTATACAGGATGGATTTAAACTAACTGGGAATATTTTAGTGGATTGTAGAGTATTATAAAAAAATTATAAATCCACTATCTTGGAATTGCTGTTTCTGTCACGCAGTAGTGTGTGTATAACTTGTATGTTGTATCTGTTAAAACTGTTGAGACAATATTTAATTCATTTTTTTTAATTATTATTAAGAGAGAACAGTCGTATGGAATACCAGAGAACCTACATCTCTGATGGAGCTTTCTTTGAGGAGGTTTTTTAGACACAACAACGTGTTAATTGTCTGTCGGTGATCTTAACTATTACTAGTTACACAGGTCACCGACTTAATAATCAGTATTTACCTTACAATACAGCAAATCAGAGTAAACCTGGATCAAGACGATCGATCGGGATTTTATTAATATTATTCCCGATCTCTCAGTCGTAATAACCAATCAAATCGATTTAAAAAAACTTGAGCTTGAGCGGGATTTGAAACCATGACCACAGTATTTGTAGCCACGCTTCTTATCCCCTGAGCTATTACGTTATTATTAAATGTAGAGTAAATGGTGATTCTATTCAGAAAGTTATTGTTGAGTTTGTAGTGGAGGAGTGTTGGCAGTTGAATTGACTTATTATCGATACAAAGGGGAAGGCTTTGCGGGATTCTGTGGCAGTTTCGAGAAGGAGCCATTGCGTTGTTTGACTTGCGAGAAATAATAATAATTGACACAAGCAGCCGGTAGTAGAAATGTGTATTTAATAGTGGGTGGTCAGTCCTGTCCAAGTGAATTGTGTAAATTGTGGTGAAGTGAAGAGTTTATTGCAGTTTTGATTCGGAGAACGTCCATCTGTCCTTCGTTTGGAGCACAAGTCTTCGGCGGCTTCTACTGAAGCGTCAAAGCCTCCACACTTCAAAGGAACGGATACAATAATCTCCCCATCAGATTCTTTCAAATTGATTATTTACTTTTTGAAATTCCATTCGAGGGCAGGGCTGTGCTTTGACTTGCCCACGTACAATGCCATTATTTGCCACAATAATAACACTCGTCTGTTGTTATTTTATTATACTTTTATGAATATCAACAATATTATTCCAGCACAATCACTTACATATATTCCAAGAAATATGATATTGGAGAATTTATTTTTATATTATTATTAAGAGAAAACACTTATATGAAATACCAGAGAATCTACATCTCTGATGGAGCTTTTTTGAGAGGGTTTTTTAGACACAACAACGTGTTAATTGTCTATCGGTGATCTTAACTATTACTAGTTACACAGGTCACCGACTTCATAATCAGTATTTACCTTACACTACAGGAAATCAGAGTAAAATGGGATCAAGATTATATTAATATTATTTCCGATCTCTCAGTCGTAATAACCAATCAAATCATTTTTTTTCCTGAGCGGGATTTTAACCCATGACCACATTATTTGTAGTCACACGTCTTATCCTCTGAGTTATTACGATGGTTAAAATGTAAGGAATGTAAGGTTAGGTTTATACACTACTTACCTTACAATACAGGAAATCAGAGTAAACCTGCATCAAGAAGATCAATCGGGATTTTATTAATTTTATTCCCGATCTCCCAGTCGTAATAACTGATCAAATCAATTTAAAAAAAATCGAATCGAGCGGGATTTGAACCAATGATCACACCTGAACTTTAAGCTGGTGGTAAGGACTTACATTTTTATCATACAGGATGAACTTGAAATAACTGAGAATAGTTAAAGGGGTTTTAGGGTATCGCAAATATCAGCGAAAAAATATCAAATATTTTAATTATTGATTAAAAACATAGAATAAATAAATTGCATATTTAAAGGCATAATACACACGCGATAGTCAGTAATGAGTACTTCACAGAAACAGCTGATTTCTAGGTGGTGGCTCAAACTTGATTGCAAAATCTTTATTATTAATAAACATTTTTTATATATTTCCGATACCCTTCAACCCTCTTAAATATTCTCAGTTATTTTAAATCCATCCTGTATTTATTGCATTATTATTTTAGTCAATTATCTTTATTTAAATTTTCCGATATTAACAGAACAATCTTATAACCAGAACTAGGGGTCGAAAGTGCAAGTACCGGATTCAAATGGTAGTTGATGTTAAACTTGTATTACACGTACAAATAAATAAATTAATTAATTTTATATAATTATCGCTTATCAAGATATTTACATTTTTATGTACGTGTAGACCAAATTAACATTAGTTAACAATTTAAACCAGTATTTGCACTTTCGCCCCCTAGGCCTGGTTATAAGATCAACTTAGCCTACGTTTCAGTTAGTCGATTAAAAATTGGTCTTGCCTCTGCAAATAGGTATTTTTCTTTAAAACATTTGTACTTTGTACCTACATTAATTAGCGACCAATGAAATAGGCCTGGTTAACAACTGAAATCATCAAAAAAAAGAAACAAGAAGAAAGGATAATAATTGGTTTGTGGATTAATAGTAGCTTGATTGAATTGTTTTATTTGAATTCTCATTGGAGATTAATTAATTTATATTCATTGGTGAAATTAGAATGTTGAATGTGACCAAATGGATGGGAAAATTTTAAAGGTTTTAATATTATTAGATTGTTCTTTCAATATCCGAGAATTAAAATAGAATAATACACTTTACCAATTAAAAAAAAAAACTGAAACGCGCAGTGTCCAATCCAACAAGGCACTTCACCGCGCCCACTTAGCCGATGTTTGATTATTATTAAGCCTCGGCCAGGAGGGCGAAAAACAGTTTTTCAACTGATTACAATTGTAGTGCATTGCACTGCTATTTTTATTATATTGCTTAATCATGGGGTGAAATGTATTATTGTATTTGAATTTTTAAGTGTCTTGGAGCACTGGAAACTACGCTGGTTATATTTTTATTAAAATGACAAATTGTATAATTCTATTTAAATTCTCGGATATTATAATATTGACATTAACAGTGTAATAATGTTAATATATATTTGAAGTTGGACCATCCACCACATTCAAAATAATGTTTTTCCCATAAACATTAAAAATTGTACTGTTTATCTGTCACTTCATCTAATAACATTACACCGTCTTTCACATAATATGGTAAAGTGCGTCATTAAACACTACAATAAATATATTATTTAATTAATGTATTATAAACCTATTTTAACATAGTTATTATTATCATATATTTTGTGAAAACTTATAATAATATCATAGTGTTATTTCAAATAAGCCTTTATAGTTAGATGTGCCAATAATACATTAAAAGACGTCAAAAATATGAGAGAAAAAGATGATTTGGCATCAAAGGTTTCGTATGACCACAGGTGGCCACAGCTGCGTATGTGTGAGGTATATGTATAATATGCGCATTTAGTAGTGCCGGCCATGTTCTTATGTATGAAAATAATATGCATGACACTTCTATAATATAAGAGTAATAATCATCATCATCATAAGCTTCCTGTTCAGTGATGAAGCAAGGCTTCCCGCACCAGCATCTTCCACTTAATGCTCCACCAGTTATTAATACTTAAACTACCTTATAGAACTCGTCCGCCCACCTTAGCCTAGGTCTACCCTGCCTTCTCTTACCCACAGGCTTGCTGGATAGTATTTCCGATACTATCCCTCCTGCTCTTTAACCCAACCTAATGTTAAAGCCCCAATGAACTGCACTACGTTCACGCTCTTATATAATGAGTAAATCTCATCGTTCCGTCTAATTCTAAATAGTCCCGGTGCCTCCTGAACAGGACCCAAGATCCTCCTAAGAATCTTTCGCTCGAACCTAAGTAGCCTATCCTCTTCAGTTTTGGTAATAATCCATGTTTATGCACCGTAGGTTAGTACTGGTCTAATTAGCCTTGTATAATTTAAGAGTAATAATAATAATATTAAATAAAGCACTTGATCACACCCACTTGGACTAGGTGTGATTATTATAGCCATGTGAGGTAATGCTTCAGTTGTACCGTTGGTCTCGTTATGCAATATTATATGTATGTAAAGGGAAGCACACAATGGACGTCGGCAACTCTTGCACTGGTAGGGTTTTGTCATCCCTATTGAATATCGGTTGTCGGCAAGGAGTAGTGGTCTAAGAAGTATTTATCTGCCGGAAACAAACGTCTTCAAAACAATGGTTCCAAGTAGGCATGACGCCGTTTCCAAAAAGAGCAACAAAAAATACAAGGAATACCATCACGTTCCCCGCTGGTGTAAACAATTCGAAACCTTTCCGAGAACATGGCCATGTGACAAACAGCTCACGGCGACAAACTCACTTTTTCTAGCCACCTCCTTGCAGCTCAATCTTGGAAATGTCCACCATCATATAATAGCCCAGTCAAATAAGGAAGAAAAAGGGCCAAACCTCGGAATTTCACATTAGAATCAATAATTGTGCATACACCTTTATTTCGCTATTCTAAGGGTGGTCTGAAAAATCGAATGAAATCAGGTGACGGGTTTAGAAGTTATTCGAGGTCAAAGGTCACAATAATCAGATTTACACGATTATCAGTGAGCAATTATGTTGACATCTAATAAAATATATCCTCGGTTGTCAATTAATAAGAAAAGTATTTGTTTTAAAAAAAAAAATTAGAAAAAATGCCTAAATATTTGCGACACAAGTTCGTTATGCCATTAATCAAACAATGTTAAAAATAATCAGCCTCAAAATTGTAGGCCTACCAACACAATTAGGGTTTTACCTCGGAATTTTAGCAAAGAAGCTGTAAGTTTGCATACACCTTTATTTTGGTATTCTAAGGGTGGTCTGAAAAATGATCAGATTTACACGATTATCTCAGTTTCTATAGCTTCAATCATGTTGACATCTAAGAAAACATTGTATCCTCGGTTGTCAATTAATAATAAAAATATTTGTTTTAAAAAAATATTTTGATAAAATGCCTAAATATTTGCGACACACTTCCAACGCCTTAAATATTCTCAGTTACACCATTCAAGTCTACCCTGTATAACATGTATAAGTTCGTTATGCCATATTTTAATAAATAAAAAATAATCAGCCTCAAAATTGTAGGCCTACAAACACAATTAGGGTTTTACAGAAGCTGTAATTTTGCATACATCTTTATTTTAAGGGTGGTCTGAAAAATCGAATGAAATCAGGTGACGGGTTTGGAAGTTATTCGAGGTCAAAGGTCACAATAATCAGTTTTTCGCGATTATCACAGTTTCCATTGCTTCAATAATGTTGACATCTAAAAAAATATTGTAGACAATCCAATTTGTGACAATTTTTGCTAATAAAATTTTTTGATAAACCCCACCGTTTTTGAGTTAGAGAGGGTGGAGAGGCCTTACTGCGCTCTGCCCTCAATCTCAGTCTGGCCATACAAATGTGTACAAACTAAATTAATTAGAAATCATTGAAACATAATTATCAATACACTTTTATTATAAATATCTATTATTTATTAGTTAATACATTATATTTAAAGATATTTTACATATATCTAATATATTATTTCAATAATATCTACTTTTATCATTCATCTCATAGATTAGGGCAGAATTTAATGTATTTAGTGGATATAATGTTCTTACAGTAATTGAAATGAGAAGTACCAAGAACTTGTAGGTTTTTGATATTTCTACTTAGTTAACTGAAAAAAATGATAATTCAAAGATATTACATATATCTGTCAGGGGGACAGATAATGACCTGTTCAATCTGTCCCTCCCTATTTTTATGGAGAGCGTGCACAAATTTGTATTTTTATATCATCATTATTATTTATTACATTGTTCATCTTTTTATGTTTTTCTTCTCTTTTTCTCTTTTATTGTTATATTTCTTTTTTTTGTAATTTTTCTAAATAACGAGTGCTGCATTATCATCACGGCGACTTGGGATCCTCCGTAATGCTGTAGTGGTAGTGCAGTATGATGTAGTAATTATATGTATTTATATCTAAAATAAAAATAAATAAATAAAATATATTTTGGATAGTATGGCGGCGGGACTCTCAAACTCGAAATCGGTGAGGTTTATCAAAAATGTTTTTAAGTAAAATTTGTCACAAATTTAATGTTCTACAATTTTTATAATAAATTTTAACATCATTGGAGCTTTAGAAACTGAGATAATCGTGAAAAATTGATGATTATGACCTTTGATCTCGAATAACTTCTAAACCCGTCACCTGATTTCTTTAGCTTATAACTTTCAGCCCCGTGAATATCAGATACGATACTTTATAGTCGGCTTTAGTTATTCGCATCATTGGAGCTGGTAAGCCTCGGTCGAGTCGTATCACATTTCATCATTATACCCACTCTCCCTATATTGCTTGTTTGAATTGAAATATAATACATATCACATCAAATATGTATTGAAGAGAAAATGGACGCTCTACTCTATTGTAGTTAAACAGAATATTAAAACAGCGCACTGAATCAATTTTCCACAATTAATCAACCAAAACAAAGTACACTACAAAAGCGATGACTCCACTTTAAACATTTATTATATAAAAATATATTGTTGTAATTATCGGCTCCATCCAAGTCTTCTGATTTTCTCTATGTCATCTGCTCATAGGTTAAATTAAAACAAACTAACCTAAAAGTACTTTTTAATAATAAAAAAAAGATGTAAGTCCTGGCCAAACACAATTTGATGTAGACTTAATCAATTTTCACAAGTCACTGAATTAACAATTTTGTGGAAAAGTAAAAAAAAATATATTAACTCCTATTTTTATATACTATTAAATTGTACCTAATTTCATCTATAATTTTTTTTTAGATAAATCGGAATAAACATACAGGGTGGACTTAAACTAACTGGGAATATTTTAGGGGGTTAAAAATAAAAAAAATAATTAATAATATTAATAATGCTTTTGGAATCGAGTTTTGGCCACCATCTTGGAATGAGGTGTTTCTCTGAAGTACTCAGTAGTGACTGTTACGTGTATATTGTGTATGTTATACGCAATGAATAATTTTTTTTAAAAATAATAAATACAAAAAAATATTTTTACAAAAATGTTTAATATTTTTTTCACTTATTCTTACGATACCCTACCACCCCCTAAAATATTCTCAGTTATTTCAAGTCCACCTGTATATATATATATATATATATATATATATATATATATATATATATATATATATATATATATATATATATATATATATATATAAATATATATATTTATTCTAGATATATGTATATATTGTATATAAATATATTTCTATAAGTGTATGTATACATATATATACATATATATAGTATATATGTATATTGTTTTTATGATTTTCCAAAATATAATTTTTTCTTTCACAACATAAGATTAACAAAAAGTGTACCTGTTGTGTAATTGTTTTTATTAAATATAAATTTAATAAATTCATTGATTATCTTCTCTTTTTATCATCATCATAATCATAAGTACTAGTTAGAATCCGTGCTCGTTCAGTTAGTAATACCTAAATTTATAACTAGCCTATAAAACTCATCCCCCATCTTAATCTAGGTATACCCTGCCTTCTCTTGCCCTCTGGCTTGCTGGATAGTATTTACAAGTGATTGGATCAAGCTGGTGTCAAACTGGTATTCTCTTATACTGGTTTCAATATTTCTGATATATATGGTAATGCATTTCAAATATTATTTTTCAGCAAGAGACAACATGACGCCATATTTAGAAAGCCTACTCGATTGAGTCGTGCGATAGTATCAGCGTGTGTGAAGAAGGCTTACCCCTTTTAGAAGTGATATTTATTAATATATATAGTTTAGTAAAAGCAATGCAAAGTCACGTAATGTTGTTCGTTGAAGTGTTAAAGCACGTGTGAGGAAGAGCGGGTGCAGTCGCCGCGAGCCAATGAACAACCTAACTAAACCATACACATCACCATAATATTATATATTTCAAGACTTCACAGTTACGATACAATGAGAAATAAACTTTCAACATGTTAATCGAGATTGTATTATCGAATGTTAATCTTTGCGAGGAGAGCGAACAAAACCTCCCGTACAAGTTGGAGAAGAATTGTGAATATGACGCACTCGTAAAAACGATGAAATTCTATGGATTATTAAAACAAAAACATACCTACAAATCGATAGTTTATTAGATGAATATAAAACAACTAATATTACTGTCATTTAAATTTATTATTAATGTGCCTTATTATTCTTTATATATAAGCTTCTGATATAAATACAACTTGTGTTACAGTTAGTCTAGAAAATTAAAATGGCATATTTAAATCAAACAATGGATGAATTGTGGATACATTTATGTATTCAAACATTGAATTGACGATAGGTAAAATGTATTTTAAAATGCGTTTGTTTAAAAATTGATGTAGAATAATATATTTTTTTAATGAGCATAAATTTCACTTCAGACCCATTCATATTATTCTTTTATTAAGCATTGGAAATTTATTAAAAAATGGATAACTGTCTCTTGTGATCATTTTACAAAATATAATTACATATTCGTAATACGATACAATTTTCTACAATTGATAAGACTTAATAATTTTTATGTACATAAAAGTGTGCGTATGTAATAAAATAAGGAAACCGAATCCAAGACGAAAAAACTATGAATATTTACTGCTTGTCCAAATTGTTTGTGTATTTAAAATTGATTTTGTATATGTTATCTATCTATGTATACAAGTGATATCACCTTTTTTTATGATTAACATTTTCCGACTTATTTTTTACGTGGTTATTGAAAATATATCTTCACTCATATTTAAGAAAAAATCGTCCATGGATAGAAACGTCTTAAAATAAGGAATGCTAATTAAAATTTGTTGCGATGAAAATAAAATCTAGAGGAGGGATATGGGGATATTTGAGTGTCGCAACGGACTGCGCCAACCTTTGAAGGGAATATTGTATTATTATTCAAATTTAACACTCGGATCTCTTGGTATCCAAACGCCTTAAATATCTTTAACTGACCTCAAACCACACTCATAACGATAAAGAACCTGAACACATAATTAGCGATTGGAATCCATTAAAGGCAAGTAATTAAAGTGACGATCGAAGGAAGGTATGTATGTATGTATTTATAATCGAGTGTGAGAACAAAAATATACGAGTGTGCGTACAGCGATATGATTAAGGTTATGTGCGTGGGTATAATTGGTGGCGGATATTAAAGGCAATTTATGCAAGGATTAAGGCTTTTTTATTGGTTATGTCTGTTGAAAATTTATCGTTAACGAGTCGATCGTAAATCGAATGTAGTTTGTTAGGTCTTAAATGTCCCCCTTCCCCCCTTATAATGGTTCAAAGGAGCCGACAAAGGTGCCGCCGTACTCAGCGCTTAACACATTAACTACCTCACGCATCACCCATAACATTATTATTATTATATAACATATTATTATATTATATATTATTTTATTGTTATTGTTATGGCTGACCAGCTGAGTCCGCACATTAAAGACTCATCACAAAGAGATTTCGTGCATCTCTTAACACGACCCACTGAACATTGCGTCATTTACAAATTCCGCCGCCAATAATGTCTAATAAATATCTATTTTTTTTTGTTGTAGTAATATTAAAATTATTTATTTCCAGTGATTGGAGACGAGCCGGTCTGTGTTTATAAAAATAAAACGGCTACTTAATCCTCAATCAAGCTCTAGTTCTTAGTATAATAATAAAATGATTTAAAGGTTACTCAATTATGTATATCAAGGCTATATATAATGATTGAAATTAATATACATATTTAATAATTAAAAATAGTATACATTAAAAAAATCAAAGCGCATTTTAAATAATCTGAAAATGAAGCACATATACACATTTTTTAAATTATTAATTAAGGAAAATTATTAATTGTTTTTATAATTTATTAAAAATATATTGTATGTATTGTAACGTCAATACCAGCAGATAAAGATAAAGATTAAGATATAATTAAAGTAATAAAATAGAAAAAAGCAATAAAATCATTTTGGACATAATTCAGTTTCTAATTAGATTCAAGTTCAATCTTTTTTTTTCGTGTGAAAACACAAATTAACATCAGAATCCTATAGGATCAATGTAATAATATAAATATTTATGTAAAAAACATCTCTTACTGTGTTAATATATTTAATAAAAAATGAGTGATTTGTAAAAAAAACAATTATACGCCTTCCGAGAGGCTTTTTGAGAAAGATTTTAAAAAAAATTCATAGTCCCTTTATTATTAATCGCCCCGTTATTTACTTTACAATTCAGGAAATTAGAGTAAACCTGAATAAAGACGATCGATCGTAATTTTATTAATATTATTTCCGATCTCCTAGTCGTAATGTAATTGATTTTTTTTTACTTGAGTGGGATTTGAACCCATGAACACAGTATTTGTAGCCATTGAGATATTACGCTATTTATGAGTATATCATTGCATGTATAAATTATTATAATCTTGTATAGTTCAAATTATTCGACAATATTTTAAATTTCCACATATTTAAATGTATTTTTTTACACAATTGTCTGTGAAGGATATCGAGTGAAATTGGTGTATTCAGTCATTCATTCAGTCAGAGGTGGTGAACATGTTCAGGCAGGGTCGGTGGTTTTTCAATTAAATGATCATGTTGGTATCTCTCAGTCGGCTTTCTAGGGTATCTGAAATTGGAAATAGCATTCCACATAAAAGGGTGTCTTTAATCTTCATTAGTTTGGGCGGGATGAGTGTGCCGCCCACTATTAATCGTGTACTTAGTATCAGGGTTGAGATATCTAACACACATATTATATTTCATACACTCATAGATGCTATTCATTCAATATCGTTCGATCAACTGAAATAGCTTAAAGTATTTGTGTTAATCATTTAATATTAATGTTAATTAATGGTCGTCTTAAGTTCAAAATTTGCTCTGTATACATAATGTGAAATAATGCTATTTAAACTTTAGATTACATAAAAGGTTTCTGGTTAATTTCTAGTAGAATGTTTTAAAATATCAATACAAAACTGGCCTAATAGCTCAGGAGATAAGTAGCATGTCTATAAATATTATAATCATTGGTTCAAATCCTGCTCGAATTAAAAAAAAATCCTGTACTCATAAATAGTCGAAGTTGGTCGATAAAATAAATTTACCCAAAATCAAACACCAAATAACTACAACTTTACAACTAAAAAATCTCACCGAGGCGCTTGCTATATTAAGGGTATCTCGAAAAAAATATCCTATTTTTTTTTATTTTAACCTATTTGGGTATAAAATATATTTAAGTATCGCTTAACATACAAGAGCTTTTATTTTGTACAATAATAGCGACTTATTATAAGCGAAAAGAATGATTACCACTAACAAAAGATACTAAAAAATATAAAGAATATAGTACTTTAAAATAATTTTGAGATACTACCCATCCTTAAAATATGTTAACTATTAAATTCTAAAATATTTGTCATAAAAAAATATGACATTAAATTATTGGTATTATTTATGTAATATTATACGGGGCTAAATTTTTATTTTAATAATTCGGATAATTTTCTCGATTTTTCTTATTCGAAGTAACACGTGTGTCAATATTTCAGTAATGATCGCATGGGATATTGGAGCTTGTGTTATTGAGCAATTGCGTGACCCTATTCTGTAACCCAACCCCATAAATATGTATGGGGTTGACCCACCCTGAAAACATCCCTCAACGATCTGTCCATCTTCAGGCTTTCAAGTTTGTGGCTCTTCTCTTCTTAACTACTGCTTAACGCACAGATTTACCAACTTCACTCACCCGCAACTCGGTTAACTGTTTATATCAAACAACCTGAATACTATTATTTATTTAACACGCTAATTTTATATATGCCCTCGAATATATCTGAATTGTTTTGATCATTTTATTTGAATGTTCAGGAACCTTTTTTTTTCTCGTGATAAAATGTACCGTTTTCCGGTGCATTTAACAAGGTTGTAGAACATTTTGGCGTTGCCATTATCGCTCCAACATTCACCAAATCATCCCTTAACAATCTCCATTTCTATCCCTACAACCTTTTATTAAATACAACATTTATTTTTATTTAAACAGTAACATGGATTTCAAGATTTCATGGTACAATTTCCCCGTACGTGACAGCAGGAGATTAACGTTATAACGTAATTTCCTTTTGGAAGCATTTCTAGAAATGTTTAAATCCAAGAAGACATGCAAAGAAATGTTATTATCTTAGGAACGTTAAATATTTATACACAGAATAACCCAAAGTACCTTGTAATTATACTTATTTTATGTATTTTATAAACCCAAAGATCGGATCGGCGCACTGGGCACTGCGCGGTTATATTTTTATTAAATTGTATCATTATTTTTAAAATATTGACAGAACAATATAATAATATTAATAAAATAAAAGTCTTTGAAATTAAACCCTGTCAATATTATAATTCAAATAAAACAATAAAATTAAGTTGTGTGCCAATATCCGAGAATTTAAATAGAATGATACACAATTCAGATGAGATTAATGGGAATTTTCATCTTTGCATTTATTTATTTTCATCATAGTTTATGGTTTTATATAATTACAATAATGATAATTTACTGTATTTTATACCAGTAGCTAGGATAAAAATCTTAGAAAGATAGTTTACATTACCCACACGTATTTCGTTTCATCCTATATATATTTACTTGTTAATTTAAGTAAATTTAAAAAAAAAAAATATGGCCATTTAATGTATATTTTTTTAATATTCTGATATTATAAACCATTAAACAAAGTATGTACATTTAAATCTAATAAATTATTTTTTTACTTAAGACTGCAAAATAATTAATCTAAAATCTCAATTGAATGTAGAATTTTTAATGGTTACGTTTAAAATGAATAAGGCTTTCTTTGCAGTGGAAAAAAAATGTTGGAATGAAACTGAGCTTAATTAATTAATTGTTCTAGGAGTTAAACGTGCTTTGTTCCAGTTCGTGAAATAATTATTTTTTCATACCGAATTTCTGGTTAATTTATTCGAAAGATCGATGGGGTTTTTACCGTATGTTGCTTGTTGGAGCCGGTGTTGGTTATGGTGGTGGAAGTTCTTTCTTCACTTGAAGCCATTATGGTCCTAATAAAGAGGGAAGGGTGCTTTGCTCTGAAAAAACAGTCATTAGCAAACTTCTTCAAGACGTTATCAACTTTGGGAAAGCATTTCCTACATACACGTCTGCGTTTATATTAATTATATCTTCTAACAGCGAATTAATAAAATCAAGGCAAATCTTCCAACAACATAATCAGTCTACGTTCACTAATTAAATGTAAATTATCTGCGATAAAAATAAAGACATTTATACATGTCGTTTTTGTTAATACAACAGACATTAAATTAACTTGATGAAAAACGCTCAATATTAGCATGAAAACATAATTTACATTTTTGTTTGAACTGAACAAGAGCTTTGTTTTAAAAAGTTATCAAACTAAAATCCAGTGTTTTAGTAGTAAGAGATGTTTTATTTCAAACTACAATATTTGGCGAATTCATTTAATTTGACCCATTGGCGATTCAATTTTAATTTTATTTCAAATATCAGTTGTAATGGATTTTCTCAAACCTAAGTTGTAAAAGTTGACTATCAAAATACCGTATATTTACTTAATTGTATTAATTTTTATTTTAAAGAAGTTTTTTTTATAAGAGTTACCAACATGATAATTTTCATCAAATAATTACCCCAAAATATATTTTCTATTTTGATATTATAAAATGATGATTTTGAAGAATATGTAAGTTTTTTTGTTTTTACCTGGTTTGATTTCAAGTGGATTTGGGATATTTTGATTCTAAGCGCCTCAATTATTTAATTTAATAGACACCTCAGATAAATATTATTAAATTTATATCATAATGAATAATTAGCAATCAATGAACTTTTATATCTGATATATAGAAGTGTCATGAGTATGGCTGGCACTACTACATATTATACATATACTTCACATATACGCGTGCTGTGGCCACCTGCAACATTGTTGTCCCTAAAATCTGACACTACGAGAGCAACACGATTTTACATACAAAATATCCTTAATGATCATGTAAATTGTTTATATAGTGACATATTGAATATATCAAGCAACTTTTAATGCAGTACTTTACCATATTAAGTGAAAGACGATGTAATTTTATTAGAAATATTGACAAGTGACAGATAAACAGTACGAGCGGTAAAAGCAGCCCCCAAAGTGGCTATCATACAAACCCTTTGATGACTAAATTAATCTTTATCCCCAATAATTTTGACTTCTTTTAAAGTATTATCGGTATCTCTACAGTACGTAAGTTCATTGGTCGCAATAGTCGAACTTATAAAAGGTGTATTTTTCACCTGTTTAAGGTTATTGTCGTTTAATAGGTTGTCACATAGTTGCATAGTCATTGACGCCATTACTAAGTATATGCACTTTAGGCGATATTTTCATTTTATTAGTGGGTAAGTTAAGAAGTTGAGAAGCGACGACACTCGTTCCATTTTATTTCAAGAGACTTAACATAAACTTAAACCTCGCCAAACTGCTAAACTTTGCTCCGTAAGCCATGTTTTGTCCGAGTTTAGAGCTTTCGTCTATATATTAAGTGTCCCATTATGTATTGTTGGGAATGTGAACTCAATGATAAGATACTTTTAACTGGCCATATTTACTTGAATATACAAATATTGTTTATATATACAGAATGTGCATACAGTTGTAAGGATTTAGTAAAAAGTATGTGGTTGTCATAAATTTGTGGACTCGCTTGACACTGAAACTTGTTCTTCCAGGGGCCTCTGTCTTGGGGCCCAGGGCTGCCAACTTTAATGTATGCATGTTCCTGGACTTCATATGAAATGTACATATGTAGTTTGTAACTTTCCCCATTGAATAATAACCAATGACTGCCCACATACATTATGCTGTAAGAACTACATGAAATTATTAATATAATTAATTTCTTCTCCTTTTTCTTAACATTATATTTTTGAAGATGGACCTCAGTGATATTTATTTATTCATTTATAAATACATATATAATTATATCATACTGTAGTACCACTAGAACATTACGGGGGATCCCAAGTCGCAGTGATGATAATGCAGCACTCGTCAGTTATTTATTTATTAATAATGAAACTTATCGGTAATTATAAGGTAATGAAAGTGTTGAAGGAAAGTAATTAATAGATAATTATCTTATGTACCGCATCGGACTGGGCCACTACTATTAGATAGTAAAATAGGTAGAGCGTAGTGTTTGTAATTTTGAGGCTGATTATTTTTTATTTATTTAAAAATGGCATAACGAACTTATACATATTATACAGGGTAGACTTGAATTAACTGAGAATATTTAAGGCGTTGGAAGTGTATCGCAAATATTTATTTTTCATTTCAAGCATTTCAGGCAAGCATCAAGGCATTTCTTTAAAATATTTTTTTAAAACAAATATTTTTATTATTAATTGACAACCGAGGATACATTTTCTAAAAAATATATATAGTGGATTTGAATTAACTGAGAATATTTTATGGTAACAGGGTATCGCAAATATAAATATTAAAAAAATAAAATATTATTAATTTAAAATTAAAAAATAGTTAAAAATATTAATCACGTATTTAACAGACACAATACACACGCGACAGTAACTACTGAGTACTTCACAGAAACAGCTGATTCCAAGATGGGGGCCCAAACACGATTCCAAAAACACTATTAATATTTTAAATCGTATAATAATAAAAATAGTTGTGATACACTACCACTACTTAAAATATTCTCAGTTAATTCAAGTGCACCCTGTATATAGGGTTTTTATGTTTTTCCTATACTTTTTATATTTAAATAAAATTTCACATGTTAGTTATGGGTAAACAGATTTATCTACTCATGCATCATCAATCATTGTATTAATTCAAACCTAAAATAGAAATTGTAGTATAATATGTTAATTAATATGTACTGATAGCGAATTATTTATGATTTATAAAAATTGAGGGAAAACGTTTCCTCTTAGAATATTCCCATCCATCCCTTACAATAAAGATGATAAATAAACTGGTTATATTTATCTATACATGAAATAAGCGAATGAATTTTTAATGTAGAGATTAAATAGATACAACAAGATGGTATGCAGATCTGCATTCTGGATTACCGATTGCCACGACCTCATAATCCTTTGTTATTTGCAATGCAAATGCTGCACCTTTTATCATATAATGCATTAACTTTAATTAATGTTCACGAACAACAATAAATCTTGGCTTGAATGGAAAGTCACTCAGAGGACAAGCATTACACGTATAAAATCTTGGTGGTCTATGAGGTGGTGTAGATAAAGTTCAGTAATGTTTGATAGAATGGGTTGGAAGGAAGGAACAGCATTGGAGTTGAGGCTGAAGCTGCACAGCTTCTTCTCATAAATCATCTAAGGCGCTAAGTAAAAAAGACACCTTATGAAAACCAGGCCGGAACAACCCCTATCGTACGTGAAATATTACCTACACCCCCCTTTAAAATAACCCTAACACTCTATTTCGTACATTCACAAAGAATATTCTAAAATTAGAACGTTGCACGAAAGAACGGTGAACAATAAATCTTATAGTTTCTATTAAATTGTATTTCTATAATACTCTCAGCATGATAAAAAAATCATGAATATTTTATATACAAGAGAAATTACAATATCTGAATGAGTGGTCTGTCAGGGGGACAGATAATATACATTTTTCCATATGGATTGTATTAAAATATTTTATTCTTGTACCGTTTTTTAATGTATTTCTTCTTCTCTTGTTTTTTTTTTCATTTTTGCTTTTCACTTACATATATGTATTTTTATATATTTTCATGTTCCCGCTGACGAGTGCTGCATTATCATCATTGCTAAGTTGGGATTTCCCGTAATGCTCTAGTGGTATTGCAGTATTATGAAATAATTTATAATATTATGATATGCAGTTGACTCATCTGAGTGCATCTTTTTTTAACATTATCTTCTATAAATCACGCGGATTACAAACGAAGGTCGTATATCAAGCAAAATATTTCTCGTCCAAACAGGACGTATGCATATACATGTAATATCGAGGTTTTACTGTTATTTCTTTCATCAGTTGCGTGTATACCACCGTTGAGTAAAGACGTATAGTAAAAGTGCTCCCGCATGGTTTCGCAAGTTCGAAAGTGACGAGTGCACAAGTGACACAACCACCAAACCGGTCTTGCTCCGATTTCTCCTGTCCGGTATCATACTGTTCATTTATATTACACTGTAATTTCTCCACACTATATACAAGACAATGGAACTGGATCATCAATGTCCTGTTGCCGCATCGACTACAAATACGCTAGATTCTTGGATCAAAGCCCCGACAAAAACAAAGAGAATATCCAGTCCGGAGAATGCCAGTAAAGCCAAACAGGCATGCCTAAATAAGAACTGGCTTGCTGTGCCAACAGCAAATCGCTTTCAACAATTAGAAGACAAACAAGAGGAGCAAGCGATTGGCAAAAATACGCCAAAGCCACCACCTATATTTGTGCACGCAGTAGAGAACATCAAACCACTGACAGACTTCTTAGAGCAAGTAGCTCAAGGAGCATACTATATAAAACAGCTGGGTAAAACCCAAGTAAAAATACAGATCACTAAGTCTGAAAAATATAAACCTGTAATCACAGGTTTAAAAAATAGAGATACCGAGTTTCATTCGTATCAGACGAAAGAAAGCCGATCATATAAGGCTATAATAAAAAACCTTCACCCCACGGCAGATATCGCCGAAATAAGCGAAGAGCTCGCAAGTCACGGCCATGATGTTATCAGAATAACAAACATGTTGCAAAAAATGAACAAAACCCCACTGCCTATGTTTCTTTGTGAATTGAGACAAAAAGAGAATAACAAAGAAATTTTCAAAATTGACACCATACTTAGGTGTAAAGTCGTAATCGAGCCACCAAGACCTCAAAAAGAGGTCATACAATGTAAAAAGTGTCAAAGATACGGACACACCGCGAAATATTGCAACAGGACTCCGCGTTGCGTAAAGTGCGCAGGTGAGCACGCAACAACTGATTGCAACAGAACAACAAGAGACAACAATGTGAAGTGTGTCAACTGCAACGGGAATCACCCGGCAAAATATAAAGGTTGCGAAACACGCAAAAAGGTACAAACAAGCCAATTCCCCGTATTAAGAAAGAAAATAATTTCAAAACAGACAAACAACTTGACTAACACTACAACTTTCAAAACCAATGACATGCCAAAGTCGTATGCTCAAGCCACCAAAAATTTCGAGCCAACTCCCGAAAAACCACAAGACAATATTATAAATAATTTAATAATTAAAATGGACAAACTCATTGAACTTGTCATGAAAACCATGGACAACATGACACAGATCATGGCAGCTCTTGTCCTAAATAAAAATGATTCCATTATTAAAAATATGTCTTTGGAACGCCAACGGTCTTGGACAACATAGCCAAGAAATAAAATTATTTTTAAAAGAAAAAAACATTGACATAATGCTTATATCGGAAACACACAAAGCTACATAAAAATTCCCATGTATACTATATATACGACGAATCACCCCGATGGAACTGCGCATGGCGGAACAGCGGTGATAATTAAAAACACTGTGAAACATCATCTCACTGAAAAATATGATCGAGACTTTCTCCAAGAAACCACAATTGCTGTCGGAGATACAAATAATTATGTATATATATCGGCTATTTACTGCCCACCCAAACACTCGATTAAACGAGAACATTTTGACGATTACTTCAGAACACTTGAAGCGGATAAATTCATCGCAGGTGGGGACTTCAATGCCAAACACCAACAATGGGGGTCTAGACTGGCCACACCCAGGGGGAGAGAACTCTATAAAAGTATGGCAAACAACAAGTTGACTCATCTATCGACTGGTGAACCAACATATTGGCCTACAGATAGGAGAAAAACACCGGACCTCATAGACTTCTGCGTAGTGAAAGGAATTCCAATCGAAAGACTGAGCGCAGAATCTTGCCTCGATCTGTCATCAGATCACTCACCTGTTATTATTAAATACAGCTTGCTACAACCAATTATCAAACCCAGTAAATTTACACTCGGTAACTGTCACACAGATTGGGAATATTTTAGACATATCTTAAATGAAAATTTGAAATGTGATATACCATTGAAAACAGAAGACCAACTTAACACTGCAGTTATTCACTTTCAAAATCAAATTCATTCCGCAGTGAAAAAAGCCACGCCCAATATGTCAAAAAAACTACACTCAACAGATGATTTTCCCCGCTGGATTCAGGAAAAAATACATGAAAAAAGACGCATTCGTAAAGAATGGCAAAATACTCGAAGCAAGGAACTCAAGAGAAAACTGAACGAAGCAATAAGAGATATTAAAAATATCCTATGTGAATGGAAAATAAAGGGATTCAATCCTATCTGGAAGGTCTTACAGCAACCGACGCTACAGATTATTCTCTATGGAAAGCTACAAAAAAACTAAAACGGCCCCAAATATCCATACCGCCCATCAAAACGGCTGACGATAAATGGGCAAAAACTACCAGAGAGAAATCAAACGAGTTTACGAAACATCTCAAGGAAGTATTTACACCAGCGGAAAGGATGTGTTCCCCTGAAGAAGAAAGTCACATTCATAATTTATTAGATAGTACGGAACATAAAGAAAACTATTATGTCAAATTTGGACTTCAATGCGTCAAGCATGTTATAAAATATGAAGTACGCGCAAAAAAAGCGCCAGGACATGACATGATTACCGGGAAGATAATCAAAGAATTGCCAGATATCGGATTAAGATTTCTAACCATAATATTTAACGCGATACTTAGAATGGGTAGCTTCCCTAGACAGTGGAAAATAGCAGAAATTATTATGCTACCTAAACCAGGTAAACCACCCGAAGAAGTCACTTCATATCGACCGATAAGCCTCCCGCCAATATTTTCCAAAATATTTGAAAAAATTCTACTGCGCAACATGAAACCAATACTTTTTCAAAAACACATGATCCCTGATCATCAATTCGGTTTCAGAGAAGCGCACTCGACAATTGAACAAGTTCATCGAGTTGTGACGATCATAGATCGCTCCATACAAGAAAAAACTACTGTTCAGCAGCATTCTTAGATATCAGTCAAGCTTTTGACAAAGTCTGGCACCCAGGCCTGCTTTATAAAATCAAAGGAAAACTGCCCAAAACATGTATGATATTATCAAATCGTACTTGACCGATAGACAGTTTTTTGTTAAATATGACAACGAAACTTCAAATCTTAAAACCATAAGATCTGGAGTACCGCAAGGGAGTGTATTAGGTCCTGTATTGTATCTAATATATACAAACGATCTCCCAACAACCGACAACACAACACTGGCTACATACGCTGACGATACCGTCATACTCGCTTCGGACAAAGATCCAACAGCTGCCTCACACTTCCTCCAGAAACACCTTGACGCAATACAGAAATGGCTTGAAGTATGGAGAATTAAAGTAAATCAAACCAAATCGACACACGTGACATTCACAAACAAAAAACAGACATGTCCACCAGTGAAAATTGCTGGGAAAAATATTCCACAAGAAGACTCGGCTAAATACCTCGGTATACACCTTGACAGAAGCCTAACATGGCAAAAACACATTAAGACAAAGAGACTTCAAATGGAACATAAAAAAAGACAAATGTACTGGTTGATTGGCAGACATTCCCAACTCACACTTACAAACAAGCTATTGCTGTATAAGCAATAATCAAACCCATTTGGACATATGGATGTCAACTGTGGGGGACAGCTAAGGATACTCATATCAGCAGTATCGACAGGTTATAAAACAAGACCCTGAGAGCAATTTTAAATGCTCCATGGTATGTACCCAACTGGGTCCTATTACAGGACTCTAAAACAATGACAGTACGCGAAGAACTGAAAATATTCAGCGAAACGTACCAAAGTAGATTAAAAAGACACCCGAACGTACTAGCGAGGGATCTATTGACCGTAGACTACGCAAGACGTCTACAAAAATACAGACAACTTGACTTGCCAGCAAGATTCAAGGACTGACAATGGTGTTTACTTGATAAAACAAGTATGAACACTTGAACACTTATAACCTTAACACAACGCCGGGATTGAGTCGTCACTGGACAACCAACCCTCAAGACAATGTGACAACAGACGACGAGTAAGATGTCTTTAGACAGGGTACTCAAAAATATAAATCAAAAAAAAAAAAAAAATTTCTTTCATAGAGAAGTCAAATCGAACATAAATTGTGTAGATTGTTAAATTTGATACATTTATCTTAAAAATTAAAATTTCCGACATTCTTCAAAAAACCATGGAAAATACATATGTACGTTTATATATTATGAGTTTACAACTGAGTTCATTATACCTATATAATTTTAAAGAATCATCAATCAACAAGGCTACAAACGAATAAAACTGGCACGGTCCGATGCGGTACATGAGTTAATTATCTATCAATCTTTCAACACTTACTTAATTAACCGATAAGTTCAATTATTAATTGATAAATAAAGTCATTCACTCAAGCATAGTATAATATATGGACCTTTAAATCCAGGAAAATATAGTTTTGTAATTATAACCTATAACTATAAATATAGTATATTATGGTGTAGTTTTTGAATTTTAAAATTTTCAAACCATTGCATTTTCCTATGAAGCATTTCTGTAATTGGATGTCGCGGGTGAATATATAATTGGACACCAGGAAAGGCATATTTCCTTCAGTCAATTAGGATTTGTCTTATAATCGTAGTCAGTTTCTTTCAGGCGTGTCTCTTGAAAGCTGGATGTAATTTTTACAGACGTCTGAAACAGCTTCTTGGATATTTTTCATCGGAATTGTTGCATGCTGGCGTTGGCTAACTTGTATGCATTATACATCATTGCAAATAAAATAATAAAACTACTAGTGGCCTTCATAAATTTTAATTATTAATGCTTATTTAATTTTATTAGAATTCGCATGGTTAGAGAATCAGCTTTATAGGCGCTGAAAGTTTAAACATTCGCTCAAGATTATATGTGTTCTTTTTTGTCGCTGCAACATTATGAAACAAGAAAGGAAGTTTCAGTCTTGTTTGTTTTGAGCCAGATTCAAAATACTTTGTGAACTTCTCATCAACATTAAAACTTTGTTTCCCAATGCGATATACTCTTTTATAAATCTTTAATTAAAACTATTATTAGTTAAGATTAACACACATGAATATATCCATGTTTGTGACACAAATTTACCCGAACCTTTATCAAGTGCAGGCTAAAACTAAGTAAGATTTTTAATAAATGCAACATTTTTTTCTATCAACTAAAAAAATCGGGTTTTGTCAAAGGACTCACTAATATTGATTTGATAAAATTGACAAAATTGAAAATAATATGCCTGTATTATTTGTAATCCCTGCATTACACAGTAACAAATCATTGTTTTTAAGGCAAAATCTTTAACTGATTTTTTTATTTTAAGATTTGTTTTTTATACTTATGAGTTGTACAGTGATTGAATTAATTTATTTAAACACAATTTATTGTAAATTTTTTTTTCATCAAACTATTAAAATTTGGTTTTGTAGGCAAAATTTACATAAAAATAATAAATATCCATTAAACAGATCATTATTTTTAAATTCGAAAAAATGGTTTTGTTTTACAATTGAAAAAGAGCTTTATTTCTTAGATTTTCTTTTAAACAAGATTTTTTATACGAAAGAATTGTTCAGTCGTTGAGCAAAATTTATTAAATTAACATAAAGTACATATTACAATATTATTGTATTTAGTTTTAAAAATAAGGCGTTCTGATTCAACACAAATAATTGAATTGGTAAATGAAATATGCATTGAAAATGAAAAATTAATCAAAAGCAACCTTTAAATTAATTTTGTGACGATTTTACAGGACCTATGCAATATTTGCTACCGGAATTATTATTTATAATGTTATTTGTTGATAATAAAAAATCATTTAGCTCGTTTTCGACCTGTTTAATTTAGAATAAGCCATTAGAAACAATTATTCCCTCGTTATTTAATGTATCGACTCGACTGTTAATTTATTTATTTGAAAGTGCAACGAGCTGTTTGTATGAAATTCAAAAATGAATATATTTATATGAAAATACCTCAAAGCCACCATTTTGGCCAGTGTGATTTTACATCCACTTAAATATTTTAATTTGTATTTAATAATACATACATGTATATTTAGTATACAATGTTATTTAGTATCGGGGTGAGGATAATTGAATTTTCCAGATCGCTTTTCATTGGAAAAGTCTCATTTTTCATTGCAGCTGTAGTTCGTACCAAAAGCCAAATCGTAAAGTGCAAGTTCTGTTCTTGGTCCACAGACTATTTCCACTTTTATGCCTTATTTAAGATGTGCGTTGTTTCTATCCCAGACATATTGGCATCCATTTTATATTTACTTTTAACAAATGATCGACTGGCGATACTTTTTCAATACATGTATTGTTTTAAAGTGTATAACTCAAATTGTAGTGTTTACTTTGTTTGCTGTTTACAATCAGCAGTAAGGATAGAATTTAATCGAATGCTGTCGTGTTACGAGATTAGTTCACAAACCACAAGTTTTAATGGCACCTGACATTAAAATATAAATGATTTAATGAAACTACCCCAAGTACCAGATGTCATTTCTACATTGTTACAAAGATTCTTAAGGCAATATTACAACAATATAATTAAACAACTTAAATTATGTAAGAATCATGAAATCACTTTTAACTATGAAAACCAATACTATTTTCTACAACTAAGCTATTGTAATAAGTAGATACAATAATACTTTCTAATAGATTAAGACTGATTAACAATATTAAATTAATAAATTTCATATGAACGTATGATTTGAGTAGTTTTTTAAAATTTAAATAGTAAATATTAAAGTATACTGAGGATTTTCTGTAATATTACACACTTTGAAGGGCCTCTTTTATAAGTATTCTTTTAGACACGATATTGTGTTAGGTTATCGAATTTTACTGTCTGTCAATTCAACTATTACAGGTAAACAAATCACCAACAAGGCGGCTCTGGTTAAGTTAATAATCGCCTCAGTATTCATCTTACAATCCAGGGAATTAGAGTAGACTTGCATCGACATTTTAATAATATTCTCCTCATCTTTCAATCGCAATAGCCGATCTCATTTATTTTTTAATTATTGCTAGAATCGAACCCATTATAAGGCCACGCGCCTTATATCCAGAGCTCTTTTTATACTATTTATGAAAAAGTTATAAAAAATCTACATATCTTGATCCTTTTAATAAAAAAATAAGTTGTAATAGAATATATTTTATATAGAATTCCACATACATTTATATCATCATCATCATCATAAGCACTCCAGTTCAGTGATGAACCAAGGCTTCCCGCACCAGCATCTTCCACTTATTTCTATTGGAGGCCGCGCTCCTCCAGTTATTAATACATAAACTCCTAACTAACTTCATACATTTAAATACAGATGATTAATAAAATCCGATTTGTTAATTTACAAATAATATAAGGATCGGTTCAGTAGCGCAAAATAATCGCATATAGTATTCAAAGAGTGGAACGGCTCCTATCCGACTCGAAATAATTTTAGGGGTTGTTCAGGGGGGTGGGAAGAGTTCCTGTCGATATTTTGGCTGGCGTTGATGGATGCCGAAGACGTGAGCCAGTCTATAGAGCCACTAATGATAAGGAAATCAACACCGATATGGCCAGAATGCTAATGGGGGTGAAGGGTGTCTTTCGCACCCCGAAAAACCCACCCACTCCTTATTAGATAAGACCTCTCGTAAATTTACCACTACGTCTTGATTTAACGCAATTCATTTGCTCAAGGGGAACTTCCACTCAACCTGCCAAATAATACGCATCTTACATTTTAGCCACATTGCACAAGTCAAATAAAACAGCCCTTGAACTCAGCCTTCTGAAATTTATCTCTTCAAATATATTCCCCGGCATATTGGGATTTATGTTACTCCTCAAGGATACTTCGTTAAATTTAAAGGGGAGATTATCAACGAGAACGGCTTAAATATTAGGTATAAATTATACTAACACGTTCAAATATTAAGTGTGCTTTGCTCAGGTTAAAGACCTGTACAATTTTACTAAATTTAATAATGCATATCGATATTTACAAAATACGGACACTGGATCTTTAATAACGAAATTATTACTTATAGATGAAGTATTTTTGTATTTACATTTACATGATAATTAACAGTATATTAATCTTGAGTCAAAGGATACAATAATAATTAATCACATGTATTTATTGATATGCAAGTTAATAACTTTTCGCTTAGCAATGGAAATATTTTGATGCAATTAATTTTGTCTATTATATTTACGATTAAGTTGGTTTTACATTTTTTTAATAACTATTAAATATAAATAATAAAATATATAAAAAAAGCTCTTGTGAGCGTATATATGTAAATAAATTAGTTACAAAATTGTAATGGTACAATAATTAATAAGATTGATTTTAAATTTTATTGATTATTATAATTACAGTGTTATTAATACTCATTTGTGATAATATTCATAGCTATTACTAATAACTAAATTAAAAAAATATATAATAACACAGCATTTTTTTTATTGGAACTTTAAAAATACAGAAGCTTTATAAGATGTTTTTTTATACACTTCACATTTAGTCTCATGTTTTTTTATACACTTCACACTTCACATGTAGTCTAATTTTTATATGAAAACGGGATATATCCAAATAAAAAATCATATGCATTTTAAAATGTCTATTTTTTTAAGTTAACCAACGTTTTTCGTACAAACAGAATGAAACTCTTTTAAATTAGTTTAGAAGCGTTGATTATATAATATTAACGGAAGACAGTATTATAAATAAAATAAATTACATTACATACTTTTTACATCAAAGGCTCTCCGATGATCGAAATTCTTGAACCTTTTCGGAACCTTCTCAATATCGAATTGAAAACAACCCACGCAGGAGATTCATCCCCATATTATCAACTTTGTTTTACATAATGTAATATAAGGTCGGTGAAGCAAGCGGTCACAGGTGAGGGATCTATTTAAAAAGTACCGATTGAAAAAGTTAATATAGCGGTGTAATGCGAGGATTCAACGAGAACCCGATTTATTACTGGCTGTTTTCCAAGAATGTTTTATTCATATCCTATATCCCTACATTATTATATTATGGATGGTGCACCTGTGGGATGGTGTCCTGTTTGAGGAAGAATTCTCATAAAGGCGCGTCGCCCTCCATCCTTTCGACACGTGTGTACCTCAACCATTCAACACTAATAGCTTCTACAATATTTAATATACTCTTTGTATTGATTGATTGTATTCAATTATGCGTTTATTAATAATCAATCAATATATAAACGACCGATAATTGGGTCAACAACATGCTTTTAATACACAAATATGGTTTTCACCTAACCGTTCCTGCGATCCAGGTTCATTAGTTATGCGACTTTCTCCAAATAATTATACAACAACTTCCTTCATATTAATTCAAAGAAATGATTCTAAATTATATTTTTGTTTTATTTTTATATAATACATACATAACGGATTTTTTTTAAACACAAAGTTGTAATATTTCATTATAATAAATATTATACGTGTTGATTCTAAAGTAGATGAAAGTTTATCTGATTTTGATTGAAATATATCAAATATATATCGTTTCCTCCCTTTTCTGCCATTTTTAACATAAACTATTGTTTATTTATATTAACAGGGAATAATTAATAAGAATTCTTCGAGGATATTTCATAAAAAATTGTAGGGGTAAGAAAATCTGTCTCAAATACAAATATGTATTAAATAATAAAAAGGATAAATCTGATTTTCACACATCTAGAGTATACCTTTAAAGATATAACAGGTGGGTTAAAAGTCCCGCTACCATTTTGGTTCTACACCATCTTGGTTATGTGACGTTTAGATCAGTTCGCTTAAAGCGTGTGTTGTATAGACGCCCCAATTTTATAATAATATACACCACAACGTTATTGGCAATTCAAACCCGTTATTCTTGACAGGGTGGGATCATTAAAAATAAGGGTAGTAGAGAATCTCAAATATACATATGTATATTTTTTTTTTAATAATAAAATATTCAGTTGGTAGCCTTATTATTTCTGATAAATATAAAATATTTGGATGTTTTAAAATGTGTATTATATAAATATTTTAGCGTTACATAATATAATTGATTAAAAGTGTACTTTTCATACCTCTGTATAAAAAAAAGATAGTTTTTACTTAAAGAAAATGAGAGATGATATGTATTTCTAGCATTTTTATTAACATTTAATATTCAAAATTATCCTTATTAATAATTTCATATATCCGAATAACGTTATATCAAATTTAATATTTTAAAGAAATTGTCTTTTCTTTCAACTGAATATTACAAAAAAAGTCCTTGTCAATGTTTTCTTCTTATTTAAATTGCGGCTGTTTCAGATCATTTAAAAAAAAAAAAAAAAATATTTCGACTGTGTAAAATAATTTGGTTTCACAAAAGCGGAGGGGAAAAATTACAATTGCGAGAGAATAAAATTAATCGTGAATAAGTAGGTATTTTAATAAAAGTTTTCTTTTGAAGGAACGTCTCAGTTTAATAAAGAACGATTCAATTCATACGCAGGCACTTCACAGAACAGAAAAGCGTGTTTCAATATTAAAATTATATAAATATATGTATACACATTGCTAAAGTCTTTTTTTGTATTATTTCAAAGGCGTTATATTATTCCAAAGAAGAAGATGGCATTAAGTATGTTCAATAAAGCTTCCTTTGATATCGAACATAATATGAAGAGCATAATTCATTTGCTTATTACTAACACAATATCTTTCACAGATTGAATTGAATTATTAAATTATTTTAATCGTGACACACATTATATAATATGCGGGGATGTGCCACGCAAATTATCTCTCCACTAATGAAATTAATGACCTCATCTCTCAACTTTATACATTTGGAAGCTCCGTATCACAAGTACGTAATATATTTTATAATGTATGCTAATGGGACATATTCATTTATTACATGTCGTGTTAATTGACTGTATCAATAATTGGCATAGTTAAAAATTCACGTTGTACATTGAAGATACTTACTACATAAAGAATGTCAATAGGGATTTAATTTAAAATCGGATCAATAAAGGTTTACGTTGATATCGTTAATTATAAAAGGATCAAAATAATGTAATAGGTTTTAATTAAAATGACTATTACTATTCAATTTTAACTTTCATCCCTTACATGCTCAATAATTATTTTATATTTTCACATTTATTATATCGATATACAATAAATTTAAAAATAATTATTTTACTATGACATTTTGAGAATCTTCAGTTATTATAAATGAGTGAGTATATGATGTAAGTATCGTATGGCAACACGTTTTATTTAATTTGCATAATTCGTTGAAAAAAATAATTTGGCCCGTTTTAAAATATTTTTTTTGGACTTGTTGGCATTACATGAAAGCCTATAAAATATTTCATCAAACATAAAAAATCACACTTAAGTAAATTACAAATTTATATATGACCTTAACATAAACAGGAGGAAAGAAATAATCAAGAAGACAAAAATAAATAACGATATTACAAGAATTTACCCACATTTAAGCCATAAAACATAAAAGTGTTTCCAAATAATTTAGATTAATTAGAATAAGCATAAAATTAGAGATAATAGATATTGATGAAGATATAATGTTAGCTCAATATACAAAAATAAATCGGCTGAAACTAACTATGTATAAGTAAAGAAAAAAAATACCAACTATAAGTGTCCACCAACTTAAAAGGAAAAATAAACTCATATTCAGATGTAGAAACAAAACGAAATAAATTACTATTCAATTAGAATGTCATGAATTTACTTTTAAAAAATTGAGAATTTACTCACTATGTATATCGAAATTGAATACTGATTTCAAATAATCGATCAATCGAGTTTATATATTTCAGTCATGAATCCTTTAGTAATGTTCCGGGTCTTTTAAAATCTGCTTATAACAGTAATTGTGGAAACTGTCAAACTCCATTACCGAAGTACCCTCCCAGTTTATTTGTTGCAAGATTAAATATTTGCAAGGTGTTGGTGGTTGAATAAAGCGAATGCAATATCCTTTAATATAGTAGATAGTGGTAAATATAGGAATTGCAGATTTTATGCATAGTAAGAACGCAATCGCCTCTCCAAACGCCGACTATCATATTAAAGTCGCTCGTCATAACCAATATGCTAACACTATTATTAAATAATATATCAAGTGACTTATACGACTATAATATATGTGTTTCTGGACAATGGTGCGGCTCTGATGGGATCTACTAACCATAAAGATGGTACACACAAAGCACCTTCATTATTGTACCCTATATAGCCTGACACTGCTGATAAGCTACATTGAACACTATTTATTAATTAAAAATTGAGGATTTTTTTATAAATATTCAGAGTGTATGAATTCACTCGTTACTTTTAGTGAGGTTGCATTCATTAATAAACTAAAATATCCCTAAGGTTAGGTTGGGAAGGTTATTAAATTTTTTGTTTTTTTTAGACACAACAACGTGTTATTGTCTGTTGGTAATCTATTACTAGTTACACAGGTTACACCGACTTAATAATCAGTATTTACCTTACAATCCAGATCAGAGTAAACCTAGAGCAAGACGATCGATCGGGATTTTATTAATATTATTCCCGATCTTCCAGCCGTAATAACCGATCATACAATTTTTTTTTGACTCGAGCTGGTTTTGAAGCCATGACCACAGTATTTGTTTGTAGCCACGCGTCTTATCCCCTGAGCTATAATTCTATAATTAATCTGTATTATGAGGTACAATTTCACTGGTTAATGTATATTTTCAGCACAAAATCTTACGGGTAGGTATATTTTACTTAATATTGGGTCGGTTTTTGAAATTTAACTCTTGAGTAACGAATCAATACCCGAGCCATTTTGACTGTCTTATTGATAGAAATGTGGATGTCTCCTAAAAAATTCAAGAAGGCCACACACGCTACAGTTTGCGCATGTGTAGGTAAAACAGTCAAACCGTAGCGTATGTGGCCTGCCTTAACTTAACTTTATGATAATAGTGTTATGTGCGAGTAAGCCAGTAGCTTGTATGCCAATTACTACAAACTTTTTTGCTTCGCCTGATTCGTGAGTGAGACTCTCGGGATCGATCCACTGTGCTGGCAAATATGGTGTCCACTGGTCCACTAGGTAGATCTACTAGATCTTAAGTACTCATTGCTGTGTGGTGGCCTGGGAAACCACCTCTACTATATTCTCCCATAAAAACCACCGTGCACGCCTGGCCCACCCCTATCCTTAGGATTCCTAGGCGTGCGTCGCCGTAAACGTACACCGTAAAGACGATAATAGTTGCTTTGCTGTACTTTTGATCAGTTTTTGTCAATTAGTGCCTCACCCGAGGCCCATACGAGGCATTAACTAACAAAAAATCGATCATAAGTGTAGCTAAGTAACTCTACTATCGTATTTACGGTGTAAGTTTACGGTGACGCACACCTGGGAATCCATAACTTTAGTGTCATTTGCTTTTTTCAGGTCCAGAAATGTGCCAAGATCAAACGAATATTATAGTAATCTATTTGGATATTTTATTAATGCACTCATATAAAGAAATTCGACGTCATTATGATTAATCGAGTGTTCTTCTACTGTCTTTATATCGCTTCATTGCACACTATGGAAAAAAATGAGCGATATACAGAGAAAAGATAGGTATACTATGATATTCGTTTGACTTTGGCACATCTCTAGGCAGGCCACATACATTTTTAAGCAATGAGAATAAAATCATCTTTTTTATTACATAATTTCGTATATTAAAATGTGATACTAGAGAAACAAAAAGTAAAATACAACCTTATGATTAGGTCCAGAAAATGAGATAGAAATCACATATTCCATTAAATAAACATAACATATTTCAATAAGTTATTTATACCGTCATTCACTTACCCCCGTATTCTGAATGCATGCATACATTTAAGGAAGGTAACTATTCACACTTCCCTTCCTTAAATTTGACCTTTGCCTTCCTTAAATTGGACGTTTATGATGACACTTTATGAATATGAACTTTATTGTACAACTGACGTTACCGAATTAAATTCGTTTTAAGAAAAATCTTCGATTGTTAGACCTATGTATAGTAACAGGGAGACTGACTAGTCGAAGCCTGGATGCTGATCAGGGCTGAAGGGGCGGAGACTGGAGCCAGGGAGCGATACTGATTCATATTCATAAAGTGTCATCATAAACGTCAAATTTAAGGAAGGGAAGTGTGAATAGTTACCTTCCTTAAATGTATGCATGCAGAATACGGGCGTAATACTTAATACACATTGAGTGTTGTATGTACCATGTAACGATCGATTAGACATTTTGTGTGACGAAGGCTCACTGGGATATTGTAACAAAAAGCTGTTGTTTGGTGGTGGTAAGCTTTAGAGGGTGGTGATAGTTTGCATCTCCCAATCCTGCAGCCTGGACTCCAATCCCAAAACAATGGCTAGTAGTAAATATGGGAGGGATTTGCCATTGGGGCCTGTCAACGAAGCCACAAATCGCCGGATGAGGTCCACCGCTTCCAGATAGCAATCATCGCCCTTCGATAGTCCCGATTTACGGCCTCCATGGGGCCAAACACAAATGATAACATATCGGCTAACAAAATTACAATACAATAACCTTAATTACACACACGTAGGTATTTGTTTGGAAAAAAAATATTGCATTGGTTATATAAATAAATATGTTAATGATTTAGAAAAAAAATCACCAAGAATGTGAAATTAAATAATATAAAAAAGAGAAGGATATTTTTTTTTGTATTTTGATATGGCAAACCACACCCCTATAAGTAATATATTTAACCCTATTATTTTTTAGAGTTAAAATTTTCATTCCATGACATCAGTTTAATAATACCATTTCATCTTATTTTAGTATGTAAACAATATCATTAATTTAATGAAAAATATAATTTCTTTAGCAAAAATATAAATATTGCAGTTGAATAACGAATACTATTTTAACATGTAATTTTTCAAATAATATAAGTGCCACTTGACATTGCTATTTTTTATTTTATTATCTATTTTGCCACTTTTTTAGAGCTACTTTCCATAAAAATAAGTGCAAATTTTTGGCGCAATCTGGATACATATAGTTTCGAAAACATTTAAAAAGGTGACTTTCCACGATAAATTCTAAAATAATTACAATTTTTTAATATAATAAAATTGAACAGAAAATATTCAATTAAATACTAATGTTAAAATAATATTTTAATGGAAATTCTACAATATGAACAGTGTTTTAAATAATAAATGACTAATTTCTTGCATTATAAATTTTTATAATTAAAATATGTATCTTTAAAATAAATTGACTAATGAAATTTCAATAAAATATTTAATTTAATTTTGTCGTTGAGATAATATTACATTTCCACAAAAAAGTAACCACAATTTTTAATAAAATAGATGCTTTAAAATTTTTGAATGAAAGAATAATTTGATGTAGATAATTTTTTAAATACATTTGTGTACAAAAATGAAGCATTGAAATTATTCGATTATTGATATTGACGAAACAATTAGTGAGATCGTCAAATTATTATTAGAAGTGGCAGTATTATTCAATATTTTAGAACAATAATTGGATTGCAGAACTACATGAAAATTAATAATTAATTTAATTCTTCCATTTGATGTTTTTGTACTTAATAATAAATGGGACTCGGTCGTTTGACATGAAGACAATAATATTCTGATAAACTTTTAGATGCAATTTGTCATTTCGGTCATCCCTGTTTGAATTACTATTGATCAAGATTCACTCATAACTTAGTCCACTATTATAATCTTTTTAAATGAAACTGTGCCCTTTTAATATTTTTTGAATAATAAAATTTTTCACACTTACACTATGCTAATCTGTATATGCATATTATTATAAATAGTTTGATATATATTTTGAATGTTGAGATAAATGAAATATCGAGGATTTCAATACAGATGTAACAATTTCAATGGATATGTTGCAATTTCCATCCATTTATTAAACTCCGTTTTATTAATGAATTCTTTATATGTATATATTTTTTTAATATAATGTGAGTTTAAGTACAGTAGAATATTAGTACAAAATCATTATTATATAGCCATAAATTTAATTATTAAACATATCAAATATCATCGTCCAAACAGAGTCCATTTTTTATATATAATATGCAAAACAGTCATGTAAATATTAATAACTACTCAAAATGATGATAAACTCATGATGTAACTATTTGGCTAAATTATTAATATATTTTATTTAAAATAAAAAAATAGCAATTAAACCTTACGGTGAATGTTAAAAAAGAGCGTTCACCGGTTACGAATTATATATGGAGGAATTCCAAAGACAAATACACAATTAAAATAAATAATAAATTATTACATTATATAAAAAAAATGTATTGATGGATAAATAATTGCTGTTTTTATTAAAAAAAAATTTAGATCTAATATTTTTTTATATTCTGCATATCCAAGCTCAGTTTCTATGATGTATTGTATTACATTTTTTTATTAGGTAGGTGTCATTTTTAGTATTAATTGTTGATCAATATGTAAGCTTATATAAAATTAAAAAAAACAAGTGATCAAATTCTATGCATTTTATTAAAATCAATGCAATGAAAAATTTTTCTTTAGAGATAATTTTAGTAATATAATAAATTTGAATCGTGTTGAAGATCCCGCATAGTTGAAGAGAACACACATTTCATAATACGACATGCTATTATGGAAGTCTGAAAGTTTTGCAACCCTTCGGCAGTTATCATTTTGCAGAAAGCTCATAAATTGTGGTGGTCGAGCACTTACTTGGTTCCACTTAATTTATTGTAAAATATTACATCTTCCAACAGTCGTAGAGTTCGACTTGCGATGCAACTAACACATTTCACCCATTTTTATCCCTTTCTCAGATTTATAAGGGTGACATCGATCGTCTTTGCTCGCCTCTAATATTGTCCGACCATTCATTCATATATTTTCAGACTACCATTCTATTATTATTACTTTTCTGACCGATGTGTTTTTGGCAAAAAACCTCGACCAAGAAGGTGAAAAAACAGATTTTCAATTTGCTCACAATTGAAAGCACTGCGCGGCTTGGAATGTTATTATGCGGTAAAATGTATTATTATATTTTAATTTTCGGATATTAACAGAACAATCTTAAAACACAATAATATCTATTTTTTAACTTTATAGTTTGTCCCATGAATATAATAATCATTATAATGTTTTATGTATATATATCAGAGAATTCATCAAATAATATAGTCAAATTATAAAGGTAATCGTTGCAGAGCTCGAATACTTCAAAGCACTTCATCACACCCACTTGGACTAGGTCTGGATATGACTTCATCTGAGGATTCATAAAATATTAATGAATATTTATGTTTTTTTAATCAATATGGATTATAGGCATTAGAGTGGGTAAGGTAACATTTTTATTTATTCCAAAATAGCTTTAAAAAATGATAAAACCTATTATTATACAAGAAAAAGGTTGGGCACTTTTTAAAACATGAAGAGGGATAAAAGAGATGTAGTTTTAATAAAATACATTTTTTTATACCCAATATTATATGATATATATTTGTATAAATTGACTGTTTAGAAATAAAATATAATACATATAAGAAAATACACTTATTTTTTACTCTTTATCCTAAATATTAAAAATCCAAGTCTAAGATGATGCTCGAAACTGTTTTTAATATTGGCCACTGCAACGTTACCGTTGCATGTTACCATTACAAAATTACCTATATTGTTTTATTTTTAAAAAATTGTTTTATAAATTTGCCAATCTTTCCTGGAAGGTAGGTGAAAATCACATAATTTTTTGTGTAAATATAAGAAAATTCATGTCAAAAATAAATATAGTGCTTAAAATACGTCCCCATAAAAACAATTTATTTACTTGTATATTTAAATTTAAAACAAGCATAATAAAATATAGGTCAAAGCCAACTGGTGAGTGAATATGTAATATAATTTATTAAAAATGCTCCACGTGCGATGTATGGAGGAGTGTATATTTTCATCAGATTTATATTTTTATAAGGCTATACACCTGGACAATACCTGGTGGTAATATGAGGGTGGCCGTTGAATACATATGAAGGCCTTTATTTTGGCCTCTATTTTGTGGAATATTTTGCTCGTTTATCGTGGCTTAAGCCTTTCGTAGATAATGGTCAGCAAGAGTCGACCCTCGTCTTGTTCCAAGGCCCTGAAATGAATTGCTACCAAACTAGCCTCATTGTGAAATACGTACTACACTTTTCTTTAATAAATTCCACACGTATTATCATCATATTGGATCTTTTAGCCCCGCGGGGGTGTTTAAACAAATAAATTGCTAAAATCATACAATTAAATTAATAAACAGCTAGATATAATAAAATACAGAATAGTCTTTTTAATGAATATTCATACATTTTTGATAGTCATGATAACATATATAATTTAAAGATTGTTAACCCCAAAAATACACTTTCGGATTGAAAACACAAGACATTTTATTAATTAATAAAGGAAATGAGAATGTGCAAACAGTCAGTGATATTCTTAATAAGATAAAAAGCTATAATTAATATGATATAATATTTACAATAGCCTAAGTTGTTTGATCTGCAGTGTGTAGGAATGTATGGGAAAATACTTTTTAATATATTGGAGTACAAGTATTAAAATTGTCTGTTATTTAAGAACTTTACTGTATTTAAACAAATTGGGTAATCCCTATTTTCAATACGAAATAAGATAAACAAAATCTAATATATAATAAGTGACGTTTACACAATTTTGAGACGACGCAAGTGTTTTTTTTAATAATGTTTAAATATATCAACATTTAAGATTTTTTTTTATTAAAGATTTTTTTAAATAAAAATAAACTATGGTCAAAAAACTAATAATATAAAATAAATTAGGGTGTATATGAATTTTATCACAATATTTCTTCCGTTGTCACTTGAATGTAATTTAATAAATAATCACGTTTCCTCTTGGAAGTTCCAATATTTAAATAGTAGATTTGTCGTTTACTTATTTATTCAAATATTATCTGTTATTTTCAATCGTTCATCAATTATTTTTCCCGTTAATTGGATTGAATAATGAATAAACCAGTGGATGTGCTGAAATCGAATAAAGTGATCCTAAACAATCAATCAGAGTGAAGCATCAAATAATAACGAATATGTGTTTCGGCTTTGCGCTCGTATTTTTTTTAAATATAGGAAAAGGGTTTGCTGTGTGTATTTTGGCGTGGAATTCTTTCAGAGGAGCATTAAAATTGTATGTTTACTCAAAAAGAAAATGGGGTACGGCTTCAATTCGGTTTACACGTCCCTCGGTCCCTGGTTAAATTGAAAGCCAAATTCATTTGTGAGATAGTCTGGGAAAGTGGAATTGTGAAAAAGAATGATGTTTTATGTATGGCCAACGAGGGTTGACATTTCAAGAGCACTAAACTGCAACATTATAAATACAGAAATAAAATATTTATGGTTATTTCCAGATGAATGCACATGGAATTAATGTATGGGCGAGTAATATTTGGTTCAGTATTGACAGGATTGCTCGCAATGTACTCACAACTAATGTCTCTTTGATGATAATATACTCGATGTCTGAACCAATCACCGACAAATACACTAATATATGAATATAAAATTTCAAATAATTATATAATAATGTGTATGTATACTCCAAAAAATATTCCATTTAGATGCTGTAACATTAATCAATGATATATTTATTAATTATTTAATATTAATTATAATCAAAGTAATCTATCTAGGTGGAATAAGGATGTATAATATCAAATTGTCATTGTTTCTAGATAATCGAGTAAAACATTATATTTTTTATGATAAAGTATTGTAAATATGATACTACTAATTACTAAAGAGTAACAAGTAAATGTCAACAACAAGACGACATTTTTTAAAAGTTTTTTTATGGACATACGTCCATAAAAAAACTTTTAAAATTAATACTAATTGAGAATTTTTAGTTTATTTACAAAAGTATTTTATGGAAAAATGGCGTATACCGTTTTTCACCCTTATACTACCCAACCCTTTAATTCTTATTTTACATATTTTTTTCTACAATTAGACACTTCAATTTTATAATATAACAAAAAAATTATATCTCTTATTTTTTTTTAGCAATCTGTCTAATTTCCACGCCACCTCTTCTAGGAGGGTGAAAAAACAAGCTTTCAATTGCTCGCAATTGTAGAGCACTTACATTTTTATTACACGTATTGCTTTATTATTTGGTAAAATGGATTATTCTTTTTGAATTTTCGGATATTAACAGAACAGTTTGCATTTATATTTACAGTTTGTCCCATATATATAATAATTGATGAATGACAAGTGTAGATGTAAAAATGTTTTGTGTAAAATATCAGAGAGTTCAAATAAAATAATCAATAAAGCAATATTATAAAGGAAGTCATTGCAGAGCTCGAATACGTCAAAGCACTTCATCACACCCACTTGGACGAGGTTTGGTAATCACCTTTACTTTACATTAAGTACGTTTTGCTTTTTAACATAAGATCATTAATTTGTATTATCTGTAGTATCATTGTCAGCTTTTCGTTTGACCTTTTGACGGGTTATGTGTAATGTGTGTTCTACTTAAGCTTTGATCGACACTTTCAGTTGCTAAATCAATAAATAAATAATTTTTTTAATTTGATAAAATATAATATGTAATTTGCACTCGCACTCCACTTTGGTTAATGTTAAGCAAAACATACATTTCCTCTGAATTTAGCGAGTATTATTATATACACTCATTGTTTGTGTATCATAAAGGCGAGAATCATCTGTTTAATATAATATCTGGGATCGTGAGTGATTTATTATTATTTTTTTGCAGAGGTCGGTGAGTGTGAAAGGTCAGTGCATTGTTTGTCAGCATGAAGCCACACAAAATGGATTTAAATTTTCAGCCAGAATAGTCGCGCCCCATACAAATATTTCCACAAGCCATAAATCACCACAACTCTACTATCACTACCTCTGAATTCGGTCAACAAGTTATCGCACATGTCAACTAAGCTTCTGTCTGAACACACCACGATTTATGTGCTGGCCATTGGAATCCGTTAAAAATATGAGAAAGTATGATCCTCAATAGTAGATTTATAATATAGGTAAATAACAGACCACAGCTGGGCGACAGCGTGACTATAATATGTCTCAGACTTTTCCATGACGTTTGAGAAAGAGACATTACAGAAAACGACATTTTAGTAAAGTGAGTAACGGACACTTCAACGCAGGACAATTCATATCGCTACAAAATCAACACTGAGACAAGTCATAAAGCGATATTACAGAACGTGCATTTTGAGAACACGTACAAATCAACACAGCTCCATACTAACAACACTATTCTTATGTCTAATTAGATTCCTTGTGTACTTTGCAAATTAGGTCGACATCGCTCGATTGTGGATTCATAAATAATTGACTATTTTAATACTCATTTTTTTGGTCAGTATTGGAATGTGGAATATACCCAATTAATTATAAACTTTTATGAAAGAAATTTGTAGATTTAAATAACTGCACCATTATTCAATTTTTATGATCCAAGAAATCAAAATAATAATAAATTTTTGCCTGGGACTCGAAGCATCGATTGGTTTCAACGGTTGATTATTAAAAAAAAAATCGTCATGGATCAACAGCACCGATATTAGAAGGCCAGCCAAGTGGATGATAAATATGAAGATGGCGGACAATGCAGATGAGTTTGATAGAGGCAACACTAGTTGTCTCATTCTTATCGGCGGTAGTGCATAAGTAATCACAAAATCTTCAGTTATTATTACTGTTCTATAAAAAAAACTGAAATTAAAAAAAATGAATCAAATTAAAATAAGCTGAATTTGCACATACGGGGAAGAATAGTTTCTGAGGTAAACACTAAATGCAGTGGAAAGGTATTTGCACTGTTGAAAGTATCCATTTGAAGTGATTTAATGTTGTGAGGACAGGTAATAAAGATGGGATGAAATTCACAATGCAACTGCATACGTTTTTCAGCAATTTCAGCCCTGTATGGTATTTTATATTGCGCAATAATGCACTCTATGAATTTCACTCTGTGTGTATATGTAGTTAAAAAACTACAGTACTGTGTGACCTGTACAAGAATATTATATGGAAAATATTTATTAATACCTTAATTTGATTTGATCATTCACTATTTGGAGGTTCTGTACTATGAAATGGCACATATCCAAGAGAACATGGAAATTCCATAACGTATTCAATTAAGAGTTTTGATGATGACCGACATGTCTTAGCAATTTAGATGCCGCAAAGTGATATTGCTAAGGTATTATAAGGTACTACTCATACCAGGGCGTAAGTGACATGGCAAAGTGTCGTCAACGATACTACAGCGTGGTGTGGGCGACAAAATATAATAGCTCTTAATATTTTTTGGTGTTTTTTTTTTTAAATAAAACATTGTGAGTGAGACTCCCAGGTTTCGATTCACGGCACCGACAAAAACGGTGTCCATTGGAGTCACTTGGTAGATCTACTAGATCTGATGGACTCATTACTGTGGGTGGCCTGGGAGACCACCTCTACTATATGTATACTCCCGTAAATGCCAAGGTTGCCTGGCCAACCCCTTACAAAGGGACTCCCGTCAATAGGAAAGGCGTCACGGCATTTTTTTAACATTACCAGTATACGAATATTCGCTACGTATGGTTAGGTGAATGCGATGCCGTTTTGTATTAGCCAACCATGGGCATGGGTTCAAATCCTAACCTAACCTAACCCATCCATGGGCGTGGGTTCAAATTCCGCTCGAACATGACTATTACAACTTGAGGATAAGGAAAAATCTTAGTAACATCCTGATCGATCGTCTCCATCCGGATTTTCCTCTGATTTCCTGGATTGTAAGAATACTGATGTGAATAGTCAGCAGTCCCTTTGGAAGGACAGTTCTCCTTTTTTATCATGAAAATTCATGAAAATTAAATCAGTTTGATATTTTGTATTTACTTTTATCTTTTTTTTAAAATAACACCGACTAATGTAGAAAAAAACTACACTACGAGCCACCATATTATCTCAGCGAGAGAACGCCACTTCACGTTATGATGTCGCTTTACCTTAGTATGAATAGACCCTTATTATATAATGAAGCAACTCCAAGTGTACAGAATGTATAAATATTTTGAGGACATTAGTAACTATAAAGTTAATATTTTGATCGATACCCGTTAAAATGGTCAATGGGTAGTGTAATAGTTATAGTTTGTTATGTTAGTAGTCTATTTTGTGGCGCGTTGCTGCATAACAGTATTCGCATTATACAGCCTCCATTTCAAAGGCTTCAAATTCATTAAACTCGTTTTGAATTTCATATGTTAAAGCGGTGATTTTCTATAACTATACAAATAATATGCTCTAATAATACTTTATCCATACAGATAAGCGATTTCGATCAGCATTGACAAGTTTTACTTTGATTAGTGGCTATTTAAAACAAAATACAAATATAACAACTTGTTTTGTAAGTAGGTATTATCAGTAATATTATATTGCTTTGGTATAAGGGATATTTGATAATCACGTGACCATATTTCAGTGTTGCTAGTCTAATAATTTTTAACCACTATTGATAATAACATTAATAAATATTTTAAAAATATTATTACTTGGGGCACTAAATATGTATGGTGTATAATAAAAATTATTCAATGCTTATTTTTCTTTCATATTTTTATGATATTTTGCTCGTTTTGGATAAAATATGAATTGCATTATTCCAAAAACCAACCCACATTCTTCAAAAAATATTTATAGTTGTGTTTAGTATGGAAAAAAGGGGATGCATGCAATGTGATCTTCATAAAATTTATTCAAGTGAAACTTTCAGTATTTTCAGATGCTACCGTCTCTCTATTGCCAATTCCTTCATTTTATTCTGTAACATACACACACTGATATTTCTCTAGTCAACTGTTAAAAATATGAGTGTGAGTGTGAATAAACTAATAATTTACAAACCAAAACAATAACTCCATACTGCAATTCACATCATTTTAAATTTCTCTCCATAGAGTTATCGTCCTAAATATGGCGATGAATAGTACAGTGTAGTCTCGATAATCCGACACTTTTTTCTTGTTTGGATTTTTTTTGACAATATATATATAATTTGAAAAACAGACCCTAACAAGTGATTTTTTTACTTATTTCGTTTTAGTATTTTTCTTTTTTATACTTAGAAATTGGATTGACAGTTGGCGGTCCCATATGTGCCATTTTATCGAGACTACACGGTTAGAGATGTAACAAAGTCAAACGAATATTTCTCTTCTCTGTATACATATCTTTATTCTTTTCCCCAAATAGTGCAAAGAAACAGTTTGTGGAGAGACGTCGAATTTCTTGATATTAGTGCATTAAAAAGAAATTAGACTAGAATAATATAATATTCGTTTGCTCTTGGCACATCTCTGACCGTGTAGTCTCAATAATCCGACGCATATGGAACTCCCAACTGACCATCGAATATCCAAGTACATATTAAATAAAAATTTTAAACTGTACTGAAAAATGACTTGATTATTTTATGACTCTATAAAACATGTCGCAATTACCCATTTACAATATTTGTGAATATATTTTTAATTAAATACTGATTGATTGCCGTCAATTTATTAGTGTGAATTTGGTCACTGCTTAGATGAATGTGTGTTTATGTGTGTAATTGAACTAACACATTTAAAAAGATCCACAACTAGGCTAACGCCACTAGCGCGCTAGATTTATGCGCCAAATGCGTTTCTTTAAGATGTAGCTCGTGCTACCAACTGTTTCCAGTTTCGTGACGAACTCGTCGCTTCGTCTCGAGTCGCCTGTATGCAAGTTCTCTTGAATAGAACACATCGGAACCGCTCCGCTATAGTTTTAAAATGTGCTGAAGAAACGGAATATTTGTATTTGGCACGAGATTCATACAATCTCTTGCCACTTAACACACGAATTAACAAGACTTTAAGAAACTGGCCCTGAATCAACTAAAGTCAATGGTATATTTTTATCCACCTTCTTAGTTTTTATAAAACACAAGTAGTATAATTGCAACAGGTAGGTGTGATTGTGTAGCGTGTACAGAATCCAATATTGCTAGGTTGCACAAAGTTGTAGTGTAGCTTATTCAAGTCGAGCACTTGCACCCGGTTGCTTCTACTTTGTAATTGTAATAATTTCCACATTTGAGGCTAAAATATGAGAATGCTATTGCAGTACCACTGAGACAACTCCACCCGCATTCTCTACCCTAAAATGTCATACACGGAAACACTAAACCCCTAACATTATTCGGAAAGCGGACCAAATACGACAGCCGCTGCACTATTGGACCTCATTTATATACGATATTTTAAGAAAATGCTATTTGCATATAAGATGTTGCTACTCGATCTATTTTTATAAATTTTAATACGAAATTTAAACTGAATCATAAAGCAGACGTGTTGCTTTAAACCTGCATACTTTCACTTAAAATTCAGTTGCCAACTAATTAATAAAATGATTTAACCTAACGCTTTCCACTGTAGAGACGATAGTAGAATTGATTTGATATTGAGAATCAAATCCTAGACATATTAAATAGTACTAAAAGAATAGTAAAATATCAAAACTGAGTGTTTTAAAGGCATTTGACTAATTTCATAAAAATTGTAGCCACCATTTACAAAAAAATAAAAAACCACCGCGTATATTAATTTTCATCCGATTTGATCTCAAGTGGTCTCTTATATCATGGCTGTTTTTCTTGTATTGAAAATAATTTTTCTTCAATATAATTCAAGTTAAATAATTTCAGTCCATGAATATGTAGAGTTAACACTTTATATTGAGTAAGTGGAAAATTATAATAGGAGAAATTACATTTAGTGGTGAAGAGTTGCTCTATTTAGAACTATGGGGCTTAATACAATATACTAGTATAATGAGAGTGTGTGCGTGCGATGCGTATGCGTGTGCACCAATATTACCAAGCTCTAGTCTATTCGTACACACACCGTCTAGCACGACTCACTAACACACTATATTGAATATGGACCTTACTCCACTTTTTACTATACTCATGTAAAATATCCTTTGGAGATTTTTTTGGATTCATTCCTTTTGAGTATTTTCAGAGAAGCTATGGAATTGTTTATTTTTCAGGGTGACTTATTTCTTTAATGAAAACTTCCGCCGTAAAATATATTTACAGTCAGCATCTGAGAGTTCACAAATAGTTGGTAATGATACTACACACAGCCTTGGGGTGGAACACTCTGACCAAGTTTGTGAATATGATAGTGAGGCCAAGAATACGCAAAATACGCCACCCTTAATGAGCAACAATTAAAACTTACCCCTATATGCAAACTCATATGCCAGCAGATCTAATGATGCTTCGCCATACTGACATTCCCATGGGGGAAATCCTATATGCACTATTTTCATATCACACTTTTGTCATTCGAATGCCACTTGTGATATCACAAATTGGCAATTATGATTGAATAAAATTATCCAGAGAAATATATATATATATATATATATATATATATATATTTTTTCCGAGAAGGAATTTTCCGAATTTAATAATCGTCTCAGTATTTACCTTACAATCCAGGAAATCAAAGTAAACCTGGATCAAGACGATCGATCGGGATTATATTAATATTATAACTGATCTTCCAGTCGTAATAACCGATTAAATGATTATTTTTGACTTGAGCGGGATTTGAACCCATGACCACAGTATATGTAGCCACGCGCTTTATCCTCTGAGCTTTTCACTTTTGGTAATTAATATTGAGCAACAGATTTAATTATAAGACTCACATGAAAATTTAATATTAGAATAAAAGAAATGATTATAGTAAACTGAATAATTCATGGAATAACTTTTTTTTTAATAATTGAAAGTAGGTATGTAATTTGACTTGTTAATGAACTTTATACATTTTAAATAACGTAATATTATGATCGTGGTCATTTGAATTGTACCAAGAAAATATAAAATCTCATTTTAAGTACACAACGGTATGTAGTATTTTTACAGATCATTAAATAAGATAAAGATATCGAAAAATAGCTCATAAAGTAACCACAAAGTGCGGTCTTGATAAATTTTTTTCTTATCAATAAACGTGAATTTTTCAATTAATTTTTACGAGTCGCTCCACAATTTTAATACCCAGAATCGGGTCGTTTTTGGTTAGCTAATATCGATTCGGTTTTCCTTTGACTTTTTTCTGTTCTAAGAAGCGATTGCGTAAAACTGTCAACCCGGTTACATAACTAATGTGAAATATGCGCCCAATTCTATCTGTTTTTTTTGTTCGATATTCATCCTGTCCATCTCAAAGAAGGCGCCGATTCTGGGAACAGATAACTCAAAGGCTTAACGATGCAAATTGAAATATTCGAGGGGTGTGTTAGAATAAAAAAGGCTGTTTTACTTGGGGGGGCGTGGCTGGCCCCCCGCAATGCCTTTTAAGACTCCATCGCTCCCTATATAACGATTTCTTCAAGATTTGTATTTGCATATTTTTAACATTATTTACCTAATACACATTTTATTTACAATAACCTTTTTAATCAATTTTGATATTTGTGAATATGCACAAATAATAGATATTAGGTAATGAAAATATTTGCGTAAAATGTTTATTTGTTTAGGCTCCCAAAACAAATTCATTTTGAATTAAAACGTATACCTACCAAATAATATTTTGGTACTGAACAAATAGTGTAGGTATAATTTTGACCAATATAAACAACAAACTTTTATACACTATAAAGTAAACTAAGAATTGAAAACAAACAAAAAAGCCCTATAATAAATTAAATATTCCAAATATATGTATGCACATTATTTTTAACTATTTAATTTAAATAGTGTAAAGAGGAAAGAAATTCCCGATGCAATCATTTCTAACGTAAATAAATTATTAACCATAGGAATTTTAATATGGTTGTATATTCAGAATTAGATTTAAATCAAAATTTTACTGGAACAATTTTTTTTCAGTTTTAAATTTAGTTTACCCTATAGAACAGGAAGTCAAAAACATATTTGTTGTGAATTTACTGTGGAATTTAATTTAAATTTTCTAAAAATGGATAATCATGTTTGTTTAAGATAATTATAAACAAGTGTTCTTTTGTATAATTTTTGGTATGGTATTTTTCTTTTAAAGAGTTGTATTATATTGACTTTAATATTTTCTTATTTAAATAAAAATATTTTTTTATTTCGAAATTTAAATATAGAACACTCGCTTCATTTTTATTTATATATTTTATTAATAAGAAACTAAAAACTATATTCTTATATATTGCACACAAAGGGATCTGTACAAAAAACAACATATCGACTACTCCAGCGTATAATATCGTAAGTGCAAAAAAAACTGTGTGCTCTGAAGTCTTTATGGAACTGAGCCACATATTGTATGTATGAAACGTTAAAAAATGTTGATTTTCAATCATTATTTAACCTATTAAATGGGACTTTTTCGAAATAGTAAAATAGTCCCATTTGACCGGCAACTAAAATAGATTCATCTATTATCTATTACACATTTCAAGTTTATGTCTATAGAAAGTATTTAATAGTAAATTGTTATATTTTATATATATAATAATTGAACCGAGTGACACGTGACAGGCAGTGAATATGTGGCGCAGTTCCATAAAGACTTAAGAGCAAGAGTAGTCGATATAACATACACACAAACGCGCTAGCCTATTATATACCTACATATTCTTATATTCAATTTGAATAATGAATCTTTGAGTCACATAATTCTTATGCATGTTATTTCCGAAAGTGATTTGTCTATGAAGGGCCTCAAGTAAATAAAAGTAAAGGTTTGTTTGTTGAGTAGTGGTTTAAGTGGTGTGCGTGTTCTCGGAAGGGTGACAGCTTCACAAGTGATTGATCGGTGTGCCAAACCATCTTTGTCGATGACCGCCCGACTACTTGACATGCTTCATAATATATTAATCTTTGGAAGCCTTTTAGAATATTAAACACGACAAGAGATTGATACCTTCTAAAGATCCGTATAATTGGATATGAGGTAAAAACGTGTGTGCTATAAATCACGGCGAGTGAGGTCATCATTTGAGTCTATGGACTGCAACCGCTTTTGGGTTGAATAATCTCAGTTTTGCCACATTCGTGTGATTTTTCATTGAGAGCAAATGTGAAATTTTCAAAGTGAAATAGCTTTGGCGCAGGCGTGAAAATGAAAAATGTAAAAATTCTCTGACGAAAATTCTGATTTCCCACCGGCACGTATTCCAGCATTTCTCCGACAAATGGCAGTCAGCTCCTTTGACTTCAACTGCTCATTGCTTACCTGTTTTTGAGCTTTGAATTAATTAGTATTTTATTGATAAAATAGGCATTGTTTGAAGATTTTATAATATCCCAGTGGTACCGAAATGGATTTGGACTACGTTTTATTTAAAAATTACAAACAAAAAGTACATTTCAACAAATTTTCATCCATGTCACAACTTTCAACCATAAATTCTACCCCCCTTTTTATTAGTGAAATATTCAAAAGTTTCACTGATGTTTAGAATATTTACACAATAGAGCTATACTTCAAATTATTTATATCGTGAACTCGCTTTTTTAATGTTCATTTAATTATTGATTAAATGTATTAATGATATAGCCAGATAGTTATTAATTAAGTTTGCATAATTTAAAGTAGTTGATTGAAAACACAATAGGTACCGACAAACACACGTGTGCTCGTTAGTGCTTCTAGTATCTCCGCCAATGAGAATCATGTAAACAAACACGAGCGCCAATCAGCGTCAAGTGGTCGTTCTATCATTGGCGGAGATACATTAACCTGCATTGATGAGCACCAAAGAGCACCAAAAATCAAAAACGAGTAGTCTATTGTGCGCCTTATATTTTCAATCATCGTGATTCCGTAAACCACAAATACCATAATATCAAATCACTTTAGGCCAAAATTAAAACCTTAGGTTTGCGTGATAAATATAAAATTATATTAAGCTCCTATTATGGAATTAGTTCAAAGACTCTTTACAAGCCCCATGAAGAATCACCAGCTCTTCTTCAATGCGGCTGATTATGATAGAAGATGATCTTCTTTGGCGGCGACTTGAATTAGCTGAAAATTTATGAGTGGTGATGAGAGTTTGTTCAACAGACACCCGTTCATCATTTGTCGGCATATTAAAATGGGATGGACTTTTGATTTACGATTTACCCAAGGCGGTTTTTTTCAACAACATTCCGGCATCCAGAACCTTGTTTGTTTAATGGACTTTGTCGGAGCTCACATATTGAATACCTTTAATAATACATAATTATTCATCGGGTCGGATATACCCGCGTGTAAAATTAGAGGTAAGCCTTTTTCGCTTGCCGACAATCCGCCCGAATGTTTATTTAAATTATGGACCTATAAGCTTTTAATATTTGCATACGACTTTTATTTGACTTCAAACAATTTTAATAACCCAATTAAAAACAAAATTAAGCATCCAGATGATCCACGATCTTAAACGAAAATTAGTCATTGTTTTATTAGAATTTTGTTTGCTATTTAAGTCTACGTGCAAATTATATTTATAACTATTGATTCTTGTACGTGCATATTCATGACTTCACAAGTAAGTATAAAACTTCACAAGTAAATGACAATAGTATGGCTCTACTTTATATGTGTAGGTATCCCTTTTTTAAATTATATCTCTATCTCATAACGCAGGTGAATCGTATTCCACACGAAGGTCGTAAATCAATCAAAATATTTCGCATTCAAAAATAAAACTAGCAACTCAAGGGACACGTGGTTACATTTGATCGGTTTTTACACATTTTTAAATTGATTTGGCGTAAAACAATAAATATATAACAAGTTGGATACGTAATGGGCTCGGGATTCAAATCCTCCTCAAATTAGAAAAATAAACTTAAATTGTGAGATAGGGAATATTATTCATAAAATTTAATCTAGATGCAATTTTACTCTGATTTTTAGGATATTAAGGTAGGTATGTATATAAACAGTTATATGTAAACTACTACATAGAATATAATTTGTGGTCTTTTATGTACGAGGATGTGATATCTAATTCACTTTCATGCATATTTGGGCATATTGTGAGAGTATTCCATTGTTGGCTGTTAAAAGATGAAAAGGTTCTTTGATACTTTGGGGTACAGGAGATTTTATTTAGGTACAAAGAACGGTTATCTTTTGTAAAATGGCGTTCATTAGATGTTCATAGTCTACGCCAAGCCATCTGGAAACCATCTCCTGTTGCTTCTTTTAGATGCGAATATCTTTTGTGGATGAAACCTTCTGTTTCTTTCACCTAATATAATCGTCATTAGCAGATGCTATTCTAGCAGACATCAATCATCTGTTTTCCTTCTAAAATGCTCTCATTCGTATTAAAGCCATCGTCGACAATTTTATTCATTTTCAAGTCATGCATAATAATAGCACGTTTTTAAGACCCGATTAGATTTTTTTAAGCTGCACAACGCATTGTTGATTTGTGTTACAATGAAGAATTTTTAAAATAATAACATTAATTTTCAACGCTTTACAACTTTACTTTATTTTACGGTTAGGATATTCACTTTACAATCCTGGAAATCAGAAAAAACCTAGTATCTCCCAGTCACAAAAGCCGATCGATTTTTTTTGAATTTATAGATTATTAAGATTATGAATTTTTATTAAATACCAGGTGATAAATTCGTACAATATTGCATTGTCATTAATATTTGAAATCATTACATCCAGAGATGTGCCAAGGTCAAAAGAATATATTATCTTTTGAATGAGTGGTCTGTCAGGGGGACAGATAATGATCTGTTCAATCTGTCCCTCCTTATGTTTACGGAATACCATATTTATATGTTTTTCTTCTTCTTTTAATTTAGTATTATTATTATTTTTTGTGTTTTTACTTATGTTTCTTTATTTCAGTTTTATGTTTCAGACGTGTGCTGCACTATCATCACTGTGACTTGGGATCCCCCGTAAGTCTCTAGTGGTACTGCAGTATGAAATGTATGTATTAATAAATAAAACAAAAAACTTATTAATACACTTATATAAAGAAGTTCGACGTCATTATGATTAATATTAATATTGCTTCATTGCACTCCACGGGAGGAAAAGGATAGGTATAATACTACAATATTCGTTTAGCTTTGGCACATCTCTGATTACATCTGAATCTAAATCACTAAATTATTTATTTATTTACGCCCCCTGGAGCTTTATTTTTTAGAGAGGGTTTTTTTATACACAACAAAGTGTTAATTGTCTGTCGGTGATCTTAACTATTACTAGTTACACAGGTCACCGACTTAATAATCAGTACTTACCTTACAGTATAGGAAATCAGAGTAAACCTGTATCAAGACGATCAATCGGGATAAATTATGTGCATCTTTATCACGAAGGAAGCCTGTTTTGTCAATTTTGACAGCTTTTCATTTGATCTCATCACGAGTCATGTTAATAAATAAATAAATAAATATCGTGACGCCTTCCCTATTGACGGGAGTCCCTTTATAAGGGGTTGACCAGGCCACCTTGGCCTTTACGGGAGAATATAGTAGAGATGGTTTCCCAGGCCACCACACAGCAATGAGTACTTAAGATCTAGTTTGCTAAGCTAGATCTACCAAGTGACTCCAGTGCCGTGAATCGAACCCGGGAGTCTTCACTCAAGAATCCGTTACACTAGCCACTGGGCCACAAGGCGGCTCTTATGTTATGTTATGTTATGTTAATATGCAGTGCATTGTAATGATTGTAATAAGCCTGCATATAGCTAAACTAAATTCAGAGCTACGGGCGTATATGTTTAATGTGTTTCCTTTTCATTTTACTTGGAATGAGATGAAAATAAAGTAGGAATATATAATAAGTTGCTTGGAGTATTAGAACACTTCCGTTATAATTCAATTTCCGTTGTGTGTGGTTGTTGTAGGATGTGTAGAAGGAAGGATGTGCAAACAGTCCTTTAGGGAGACTAACACCCTCGAGGCTACCTTTTAACGTTTCACCAAACAGACCTAGTCTCTTGTCTTCTATTACATGCGCCGAATGTGCGTAACTTCATTTTACTAACGATCAAACTAAACCCATAACACCCTGGGGTCGTGCTTTTATAAAACCTAACCTAATATTTGACGTATTTTAATCATTTACTTAATTGCTATTGTATGTAGAGTAAAAAGTACGTATGTAGTGTTGTTATAAACGTAAACCGTAAAGGCTACTACTTTACTAAACCTACTGTTGGTAAGTTTTGTTACGTTGTCTTAATTAATCATCCAAATATATGGTTTACAATCAATGAACAATCTATAGAATCGGCATGCCAGATTCCGGCATACATAATTACATGCATCACTCATTTTATTTATTTATTTTACGCTCCGAGGAGCTTTTTATTTTAGAAAGGGTCTTTTTTTGAGAGGGTATTTTTTAAACAACAACGTGTTAATTGTCTGATAGAGCGGCTCTGCCCGACTTATCGCCTCAGTATATACCTTACAATCCAGGAAGTCAGAGTAAACCTGGATCAAGACGATCGATCGGGATTTTCTTAATATTATTACTACTTATTTTTACTTTTATTATTATGATATTATTACTATTATTTCTTATACATGAAAATATTGTATACACGCACTAGAATTCGAATTAGCGAGACGGCGAGGCGATAGAAACACACACACGAAACCTGCTGATGCCTGTTTCTATCGATGTTGCTTCACATTTATTATCGTCATACAAGTATTATTGGCATCTCTATATACATATATAAAGTCATTGGTTCATTTTATATCATAATTGTAAAGAATTTCTATTTATCTACAATTGTGTTTGTTATTCTCTTTTTTATACAAGATGAACCTTTTATGAGAGAGAATTTTTCATGTTTATACCCCAATTGAATCGATTAATTAATTGAATATAAAAAATAAATTGAATTGTTACATAGTAAGGTGTCCTATAAGCAACGGCCATTTATATTAAAAATATATGATTTTTGAGATCCATACCTCGACAAGGTTTAATTAGATAATTTTTAAATACTTAATTATAATAATTACCTGCGAAATAGCTCAAGGGATAAAATGCGATGCTACAAATACTGTGGTTATGGGTTCAAATTTCACGCAAGTTAATTTTTTTTAAATTAATTTGATAGGTTATTGCGACTGGGAGATTGGGAATAATATTAATAAAATCACGATCGATGCTTCGATCCAGGTTTATTCTGATTGTAAGGTATGTTAAATACTGATTATTAAGTCGGTGACCTGTGTAACTAGTAATAGTTAAAATCTAGGACAGACAATGAATAAATACGTTGTTGTGTCTAAAAAAAACCTTCCTAAAAAGCGCCTCGTGGCGAACATATAAATAAAATTAAAAGTCTGAATTAATCTCATGCCAAGTTGATGAAGAGGGTAAAGATTTAAATACGTCATGTAGGTATTCTGATGAACAATACATTGATGTATATTTCATATTCAAAAAGAGTAGCTGAAGAGACTGAATTTGCATATAAGATGTTTTATTGGTATGCCTGTTTGATGGAATTTCAATATGGGACATGAGGTCCTTTGAAGTGTTCTACTTGACACCTAGGGGATAGTTTACAAAGGACGTGCTTTGACACTTCGTACTGAGCTGAATAAATATTTAATTGTCTCACATTCGCAATACACAGTCTAAAAATATGCAAAAGGATAACTGACAACGCCTTATTTCAAAGGGCAAAATATATAATATTTTACTCTCAGGCTTTTTTCGAATATATTGCAATGATCGAAATATACTAAAGTTGCATCGTCCAGTGTTTAAACATAGTACAGGAAGTTTCCACAACAAACAGGAAACTCTACAGCTTCACTCATTTTCTATTACTTATTTGTTCCATTTCTACAATACTCCATTTATAGGGGAACCCCAAAATATAGATAGATACAAGTCGTAATTTAGACAAGAAACACATTTTCAATTTAAAATTTGTACTATATATTATTGATTCAATGAGTAAGACGTATTCGAGCTCTGCATCTATTTTCTTTATATTTAATATTGCTTTTTTATTTGATTATTGTATTATTTTATTTCAACTCTCTGATATTTACATAAATATCATATGACATACATCTACACTTATCTAATATAAAATAAATATTATATTCATGAGGCAAACTATAAATTTGAATGCAACTTTCATTGTTATGTTTTAAGATTGTTCTGTTAAAATCCGAAAATTCAAATAGAATGGTAAATTTTACGATATGATCTAATCTAATATAAAATTGTGAGTAATTTAAAACCTGTTTTCTCACCCTCTTGGCCGAGATTTGTATATAATATAGTAAATAGGGGTAATGGCCTGCAGTTTTTTTTTTTTTTTTTAATTTAATAAAATATCTTATAGTCGTGTTTCTTGTTGTGGTTCTTTTTAAAATGAAAACGCTTTCTTTTTATATGATATATACGATATAATTAATTATATTGTATATTATGCGATATTATTTATTCTTCCATCCATGATTGATAAATAAATTAATTAAAAATCAATCATAAAAGTTTACACTTTTTTATAAGAGAAATTAGCAGAAATTTTTTGGAAATGGTTTTGATGAAATACAATAAAAAGCTTCATTGTTTTGGTGCATTGTTATTATTCTACGGGAGTTTCATACATAGAGTGAAATATATATAGTGTTTCAGGCTAGGATAGGATTATGGTGTCTTTTTATTTATTTGTTTCAACATCGAGTAACGAAGTCTAAGAGGGGAAACGTGCGGAGCTTATGGGAAAATTCAACCCCCGACAGGTGCACGGGATTTGTCAATTAAGGGTTGTTTGAGTTTCTAGAAAATCTTGTCCAGCTTCATGAACGAAGAGGCTTGTTTCAAGACATTGTTCTCTTTCTCGCTCTTGTCATCTGTGGAAGCTTCACTCTTGATAGTTGTCGATGATTTCGACGATTTCGCCTCTGAAGTTTCAGTCTTGACAGGTTTGCTCGTCTTAGACAGGTCAACTGAAAACTTCACTTCCCCTTTGAGCGCCTGCATGAAAGATATCTGAAAACATAACAATAATTAAATTACCTTCCCAAACAATTCTAAAAATTGTATGCTTATGGGGGGATATTTTTTGTTGAAAATGTAAAAATGCATTAATGAGAGATTTCGCCAGGCGTCATCACTGATGGAGATAAGCTTTGAATAATGGCGTTGAATTAAATCTGGAAATTCGCTTCTTTAGCTTTTATATTCTTGAGTATGTAATAATATTATTAACCTTTTCTTCGATAGCAACATTCTTTACATTCCACAGGAATTCAATAACTGTAATACAGAATGCCATTCCACAACCAGCAGCCAATACTACAAAAACACCCCCGACATTGTCTATGCCTAGTTCAGCTGCTGATGCTGCACTTGTAGCACCTGCTTCATCCTGAAATATTATGTATTTAAATATATAATACCTAAATCAAGTAAAATACTCAATATATCAAATAATATTATAGATATATATATATATATATATATATATATATATATATATATATATATATATATATATAAATTATATTTATATACACCCCAAGGAGCTTATTTTGAGAGGGTTTTTTTTATACACAACAAAGTTTTAATAGTCTGTCGGTGATCTTAACTATTACTAGTTACACAGGTCGTCGACTTAATAATCAGTATTTACCTTACAATTCAGGAAATCAGAGTAAACCTTGATTAAAACGATCAATCGGGATTTTATTAATATTATTCCCGATATCGGTTAATATGACTCGATCAGTCATAATAACCGATCAAATATTTTTTTGTTACTTGCGCGGGATTTGAACCCATGACAATATTTGTAGCCACGCGCCTTATCCCCTGAGCTCTTTTTACGTTAGTTATGACTATATGCTGGAATATGACTGATATGAAAAAAATATCAAGGAATATCACCAAATAATACACATTACTTAAAAAGATAGTTTAAATGGCGATTATTCTTTGCGTAGTTTTTATCATGTAAAAAATTACCTAAAAATGTGTGTTTTTCATATAAGACCAATTGAAACCAACATTATGTGAAGGAGATTGAATTATACATTGCTGAAATAATGATATATATATATTGTACATATTTTTTATGTTATATCATTCGCCCCGATGCATGTATCAATTTGTTAGTTACTCTCCAGCTTAGGCAATTTAAAATGATTCATCAACTGAAAGGGATAAACAAGTCTCTATTATTGATGAAAAATTCAGTGTAAGGTTTGTTTATATTACTGCATAATTATTACAATTTTTAGGTTATGTTCTCCCACATTATATAAATATTTGTTGTTGTTTAAATATCCTTATCGGTTTGTTATCGATGTTGGCTATAAAGTTTCCTACTCTTAAAATCTAGATTTTTTTTTAAGTTACACTCTGAAATAATAAAGAATGCGGCCTAATATAATATTTGATGGTATGACTATGAGATTCTCAAAGTCCACATGGCATTGAGCTCATTTAATATGAATTGGTTTGTATAACCTTACAAGCTCCACCTCCGTGCATCTCTTTCCACCACTTGGTCTTCATCAGCTGCAAACTGCCATCCTCTTGCAACTTTAAAACAGCTCCACTAATAGCAGTTCTGTACGGTGAGTCTGGAAAGAAGCATATTGTGAGATTTTTTACCTGACAAAAATTAAATACTTATATTTCTAGTATTATGTTTGGATGATATCGATCATAACATAGTACTGTAGAATTAGGCCCAATTTTTCCATGCTTAGTAAAATTTAAAATATGACATCTTCAGAACAAATTGTATCCTATACAGTCATGGAAGCGTTTGAGTGTATTAGTGCATGTAGGTATAAAAACGCACACAGTCGAGTAGTAGCCAAAGTTGCACTAATACAATGACAGAATGCTATCGACATATATTAACCAATACACTAGCACGCTTCCACAGATAAAGAAACTTCAGCTACACATTAATATTGACACTTATTCGTGTTTCACAATATTTTTGTTTTATTCATATAGTATTAAGTATATGTTTTTGTAATTCTAAGTTTATTTATTATTTATTATTATTATTTGTATAATATTTATATATATTTTAGTAGTTCTACAAGTGGGTTTTTGTATTTTTTCCCATAAATTATGTTATGACTTATTAATTATTTTAAATATCAATTGATTATACTCCGTATTAAAATAAGTAAAAGACTAAGTCTATAAACTTAACATTGTAACAACCAATCATAACGTATCAAAACATTGTACGCAAATTATATTTAATAAAGAAATTGTATAATAAAAATATTGACACTTACTCTCCAAACTCATAAAATCAATAATAGTATTCCGATGTTGACTTTCAGTTAGTTGAATACCCATCCTCCAAATAATGTGGTTGTCACTGCGCTTTTCTCTAGTTTTTTATTAATTTATTTATTTACGCCTCAATGAGCTTTTTTGAGAGAGTTTTTTAGACACAACAACGTGTTATTTTCTCTCGGCGATCCTAACTATTACTAGAATCCAGGAAATTAGAGAAAACCTGGATCAAGACGGTCCAGGTTGATCGGGATTTTAAAAATATTATTCCTAATCTCACAGTCGTAATAACCGATCAAATCAATTTTAAAAAATTGGCTTGAATGGGATTTGAACAAATGACCACAGGATTTGTATTCACGCGTCTTATCCCCTAAGCTATTACGCTAGTAAATTGTTCTCATATTTTTAGTACGTATTGGTTAAAGACTAATAAATCCCCCAATTTCAAAAATAGGCATCTTTGTCAAAAAATAAATAAGTCATTGAAATTTGTATACTGATCTTAAAGTTTCATTAATTAAATAATTATTAAAATATACATACTAAATGGCATCGCAATCCCGTATCCTTTGGAATCCAACTGTCCTCCGATTTGCATAAGATCACAGTATCTCTCAGTAATATAATCAATAGACGTAGACTCCATAAGAAAAGCATAGAGGTTTTTGCCCTTTCTAACCCTCTCCACACCCTCGTCATTGGATTTCACAAAAACTGAGGGCTTTGTTGATTCCATTGCCGTCCACATGCGTTTGTATGTCGTGAAGTTAGAATCCTGGTAACATATCAAATTTATATTGAGTGCTCGAACTGTACACTTATTCTGCACAAGGTCTAGAATATTTCACCTTAAAGAATCCAGCTGTTGATCCTCCTTGGACAGCTCCATATTTTATTTTCGTCTGTGTTGCCAAGTCTTCAGCACTGGATATAGAAGCTCCCATACGTTCATTTGTGAGAAAAGCGGCCAAGTTGGCTGTGTAAGAAGATATCATGATCAATGTAAAGAACCACCACATTCCGGCGACCATTCTTGTCGATACTGCCCTGAAAATATTATGAAAATACTAGTGACTTTATAGTGTTGGTAGAAGCGCAGGTGAATGCAAAGAATGAAAATAATATACAACGAAAGTGGTATTGGAAAACATGTTTCCTTGTTTGTTGAGACACAAGAAGCTTGCGGTTGTAAAGTTTCTATTTCAGAATGCGAGAATATATTTCTCTAAGCTGGAATATATTGCAATATGTCAATTTCAGGCACAGACATATTACAATGTATAATATGTAAAATGTTGGTATAAAATCTAAGATGTTTCAGATATCATAATATAAAATAACATTCTTAAATCAGTAACTTGCTTACTATTTTATATGCCTAATTCAATACTCAATAATTGTATTTTTTATGTTAAGAATTGAAAACAAAAATATGTTTTTACCTTCATACATTCTAAATCGTTATTAGAGTTAAGAGTTATTAAATCTATAGATTTACTCTTAAATATCTTAATTAATATTAACCCAAGCTGTATTTATATCAGAAGCTTATTTATATCTGAAAACTTATAATAATGTCATATTTTTATATTATAATAAAAGCTAATATGGCATATAAATAATGAGTGTGTACATGAAATGAGAGCAAAACCGATTAAAAATATATTTATTTTTTTCTTTCCTTAAAACCTGTCCTTTGCATGTTAGTTATTTTAATGATATATCTTATTTATACAAAAATTTAAGGTTTTATTAAAAAAATAATCACAAATTTTCGCACACTGATCTTCGATTTCGATCTTCAAATTATTTAAAAAAAGCATCTTTAATTTAGAAGTTATTTTTGATATTAAATACTATTGAAAACTACTGTTTTCCAAAAATTTAAAAACTGATTCTTCCTTTTGACTCAATAAACTTTTATACAATGACCTTAGAAGTAAAATTTCAAATATTAAGAAATATGTAGATACATGTACATAAATTTAGATTATGAAAAAAATGGTTATATGATGGGCGTAATTAATGAATTAAAGGATACCTGGGTAAAATATCAGATCCTTGCTGAAGAATACTTCCCATCACCATCCACATACAATTCATTAGAGTCAATGAGTTTTCCAATTCTGGATTATCCTGGTCGCAAGGATGAGGACTTACCCATTCTCCGGGAGACATTCTAAAGAAAAGGTTTTTTAATTTAATAAAATATAAATTGTGAAATGGTTAGGTTACCTGGCTAAGATATAAAGTATAATGGAAACCCCCAAATACGCCGTTGCCATGAAAATCCACACATCCAGAGAAAGCGGTTTCAGGAAGGAGAACAGTTCAGGATCTGGAGTAACTGGTTACTATACAAAATACTGATCCCGAGAGTCATAAAAGGCATTGTGAAATCCACTGCAGTCCTTCTTTCGTATGTTATTGTAAGATCACAAATGGCCAAGTCAGCTCTCTACATTTTAAATAAATTTACTGTTTTTAAACAATACACAATTCCAAATAAAGTATTACCCCGTCTAAGAGTTCTTTGACCAATCCATTCCATTTTTTAGTCTCCTTGTTGTAGGATCCATAGGCTTTGTCGGGAACAAGCTCAAATACAAACTTGAAATTCAAATGTTTGGCAATGGCAGCAATTAAGTCCATCGAATACCCTAAATTATAATACAAATATTAACCAGCATCAATTAAAATATTATAAATAATTAAATTAATAGAAATAACGAAAGAAGTCGTATTTTAAAATATTGATTTCTTGATGCAATTCCATTCCTAATGTTAATAAAGTGGGTAATGATGTAATGAGTTATAAATAAAGATTAAAATTACTGGGTCACTCATCAGTCATTTCATTTATTGGGATTAATTATTAATTCAAATTTGTTTTTTTCCAGACAAATACTTTTTGCCGTAATTCATTTTTAGTATATTTTAATTTGAATGTTACAATATAAAAAATACAGGAAATGTTACATTTTTCAATTATTTTATTAAAACTTATTGTTGTATGTCAAACTTTAACTAAAGATCAAACAAATTACCACAAATGACTCTGATTTGACAAATATATGCTGATTATGTTAACTTCTTGATTAAACTTATATATAATTTAAAAAAATGTTTTTGTAAGCTTGTGACTTTTTATTTGAACGAGTTTATTTAGATAAAAAAAATTAATTCGATTAAGAAATAAACAGTACTTGCGCCTTATGTTTTAAATTTTATTATATATTTTTTACCTTCGTATCTATCATTTCCTTGAAGTACTTCTCCGGCTTGAGCTTCCTTCATCATTAAGAATGGAGCTCCAATCCTCGACGTCACTATAAACGTCTTATTTTGCCATTTTCCCGACAAAATATTCGTGATTTCACTCTCACTCCTGGTGTAATTGATTCCCGCATTCCAGTCCCAGGTGCCTATTTTTTGAAACCCAGATTGAGACAATTCAATGATGTCCAGAACAAATTGTGTCCTTCGTCCGTTGGTTTCAAAATATGTACTCCCGGTGAGACCGAGCGAGGGTTTCTGTAAATATTATATTATTATTAGAATAACAAGAGAATGTTGCGGTTAAATGTGTATATTTGTGCGGTTTAGCTTTTCAAATGATGTTTGTCATGGGACAAACATAGCAGAAAAGTGATTTGCATAGAGCTGCGTTGAATAACCAACGACTTGTATCACAAATATATTACCAAATCAATTTATATCACACACATATTTGGAAAAACATAATGAACTATGAAGTATGATGATGTTAATTTATTGTTTAAAAGGAATTAATCAAAATGTGGTTAGCTATGATGCATATTGGTGTCATGGGAGAGCTGAGTTAGTGGTGGTCAACCATTCGTGTTAATAGTGCTACTTAATTATATTACCGACCCCATACACTAATATCATCACCTGTACACTAATAATTATTACAAAATACCTTAATTACATTGCCAATAATTAAAACTATTCTTCTAAAGCCTCACATAGCCAATTATAAAAGTCACGCGATTTTATTTTAATTTAATAATTGAATTTATCCATTATAACAAGGCACACCCAATATTAAAATAAGGTGGAAATATTCTAGTACATTTCAGTTATATGGTATAATTATTTGGCTATGGATTGATTTATATACAGGGTGGACTTAAATTTTCTGAGAATATTTTAGGGGTGGTAGGGTATCGCAAGAATAAGTGAAAAAAATAATAGTGCTTTTGGAATAAAGTTTTGAGTACCATCTTCATCAGCTGTATCTATTTAGTACACAGTTGTGATAATCACGTCTGTATTGTGTCTGTTAAATACTCATTAATATTTTTAATTATTTAATATTTTTTTCGCTATAATTTGCGATAACCTACCGCTCTCGAAAATACTCTTAGTTAATTCAAGTCCACTATGTATAACTCGTAACCGGTTGACGTTTTTTTTAAATATTTAACACCAGGGATGATTGTAATTAATTTATTTAATTATTTGTAAAATGCATCAGTTATATAGCCGAATTGTTATTTTTTTAATTCTATAATTGATTGATAGAAAAAACATTTTAACATTTCTTTTTCAAAGTTATTTTTTTAAGTATATTAGAAGACACGAAAGAAATACCAGAATGAAAGTCATATTCTGATGAGACTACTAATTATTATTATTAAAAGATAATATTATCCTACATTTGTTCGAGAAACTATGAAATAAAATATATTTTGAGGTTTATTTTTAATATTGCTGGATTTTAGACAATTGGGTGTCACTATTATGTGATTAGGGTGTATAAGGATTATTTACTTTAAAATAATATATTTTTAACATAAAAAAAATCCAAGAGAATCCTTCAGCTCATTCTACTTCTACCCCTTCCAAACCAACACTTGTATAAGTTAAGCGTTCGTGCACACTCAACCACTACAATTATTATTGGCTGCTCAAGACTCGATTCGTTGCTCTTATTAAGACAAAACAATAATGAATTGAATTTTGAAATATTTAATTGTTGTTTAAAATGCTACAAGGTTGTGATGGGGTGTTGTAGTGGATTAACAGGTCACAGGGTGATAATAAATATGTTGTCGCCATTAGTCCCATAGGGGTTGTCCAATGCAACATTCGTTATTCCATCGAATCAGCAATATTCTATGTTACTACCCCCATAATGTATGATATTCCACTATATATTACACCTGATACTTTTTGCACGTGACGGCTCTAATTCAATTACCCACCGCTTTTACACTCCTGGAAATAATATTTACCACTAGAATAATATTATATAAAAAATGCTATGTTGTCGATTAAATATATGTAATCAAATCATCCTTATTGACATATTGGGTGAAAGGAATAAAAATGAGAGAAAAATATGCGTAATATTATTTACCCACAATGAAGCTATTGTCGATTATACATAGCTTTTGAATTTATTCTTATATAATTTTGATTGGCTTAGTTTGGATTGATGATGAAAATTATTAAATACATAACAAATAAATGTATTTACTAAATTAATATTTTACTGTAAAAATAAGTGAAAGTAAATAAATGTTTTTTATTCATAATTATAAATATTTGGTGCTTTTTGAATCAAGTATATCGACCGCCATCTTGAAATCAGCTGTTTCTGTTAAGTACCCTGTCACGTGTGTGTCTTGTATCTATTAAATAAGTAATTTATATCATTAATTATTTGTTATATTATTACATTTCTATACTCTACCACCCCTTGAAATATTCTAAGTTGATTCAACTCCACCCTGTATATTATTAATATATCTAATGGGTGTTTCTAAGTAAGTATTTATCTCATGTAGGCTTTATAATTAATACCTAACAATGATTATTATTTTTTAATAATTACTAAATTCATATTTAATTAATAATAGATTTTTTTAAATAATTTTGCAATATCTTACCACTCCAAAAAATAATTTTAGTTAGTTAAGTCCACCCTGTATATAAATTTAATAAAAAAATCCACACATATACGTTAGTGAGGTCTCTCGTTATTTTTCATATATTTACCTCATTGTCCATAAAAAACCCACATATAATTTTGAATTATAATGAGCTACCTTAATTAAGAACCTTTTGATTAAATAATTATATACATAACTTGTTTTTCAGTGTTCATAATTAAACCAGAATAATTTTCCCAAATAGCAATACGTGGAAAATTATTCTAGTTTAGTGCAATTTGTTGTAGTTTATGAGGGGATGAACAATGGTCAATCTGTAGGGAGACCCTGACATGGTACCCTGGGGTAACAACTCTACCTCTGTGTCAATCAGTCATCGTTCAAGCCTGTAATAACCAACTATGATACTAAAATATAGATCCTTTATGAAGATTTATATTGACCTCAATATAACAACCTTCCGATTTCAATAAAAGGGTCAACTGAGTACAAAATATTGATTTATTTTGAATAGCTGTACATTTTAAAGGCTTAAAGCAATTAAGCGAACGAAAAATTATAGATGAGATCAAATCCCGCTCAAGTAAAAAAATATATACATATTCCAATCGATCGTTTTGATCCAGGTTTACTCTGATTTCCTGTATTGTAAGGTATATACTGATTATAAAGTGTAACTAGTAATAGTTAAGATCACCGACAGACAATTAACACGTTGTTGTGTCAAAAAAAAAACCCTCTCAAAAAAAAGCTCCATCAGAGATGTAGGTTCTCTGGTAGTCCAGACGACTGTTTTTCCTAATTATAAAAAAAAATCAAGATGGCAGACCAAGCAAACGAGTTTTGAGTCATTTGCTTGGTCCGTCATATTGATATGTATACATCCAGTTTACAAACCTTTCCAAAAAGCTCCTCGGGGCTTATGTAAATAAATAATTGTTGTTAACGGCTAAAGCCATTAATACTGTGATAGGTTAATAAGCCAGATCTGATTGTGTATTTTTTTTTAATTTGTCAACATTTCGGTGGGATATGGTAACACAATCTGACAGAAATATATGACAACGTTCAGCAAAATGAACAATCTCATCCAAAATCCGATGAATTTCAAACTGTATAATTTTTTTTAATACGAAATACAGACCATCTGTTGTCAACGAACTAAAAACGTATTGTCATGGACAAATTTGAAAATGGCAAAATATGTGGAAAAAAAAGTTATTGGCGCCGGACAAAATTGATTGCCTGGCGGTTTGTTCCTAAAATAAAAACGTGTTTAATCGAATAGTGCCTTTTTGTGTTTTCGTCTACGGGGAGAGTTGTCGTTCCCAATTATAAGATTTGTCCTTTGTAGAAATGTAATTTTAGCAGTTGTCAACGAAACAATTAAAAGGAAAGAAGTATTGCGTCTGAAGTAGACAGTCTTGTTGTAAATTGTTCCCTTGTACTTTGCGATTCAACAAAATTAATGCTTCAAGTGAACTCCGCTAATAAATTGATATAATTTCAATTGGCCAATATTACATTTTATGTCTTGAATGAAATATTTCAACCAAATAAACTGCTTTACATTTAAAATTCCATTTCATTAACTTTAAGGGTAAATAATTAAATATAAGGTAATAATAACAAAATATGGCATATTTAATTAAATTTAAAATGATAATTGTACTTTTGGAATTATTATAAACCTTAAAATTATTGATTGAATAAATAGAATAATTTAATCAATATATATTTAAATATCTCATCTTTGGCTATCTTAATTTTTACTTTGATTGTAAAATAAATCACTTAATCCTTATCACCCTCGTAGACGATAATTCTGTTTGCGACTTTCGGAACTATGGCCTGCCGAAATGTTTACAGCTATACCCGAATTCAGACTACAAAAGGTAGCTATGTTTAGTGGCTTTAAGGCACAATAATAAAAATCGCAAAATTAAAAATATAGCAGATTTGGATTTTGCAGGTGTCAATAAATTATATACTTATCCTTCCCATAAAATATTTTAACTTCAATTAAATACATGTTGTATATCGAAACCGGATAATTAGACTAAGCGAGATATTCTGATACCACCATTATATTGGCCATACAACTGGATAGATAAATATCAAGATGGCGGACCAAGCAGGTGAGTTTGACTGAGGTAAAATTTTAATTAAAGTGATTAAAAGTGTTTAAACAAGTGGTGAATAAATACATAACCTGATATTAAGCTTGCTATTTGGTCATATTGATATTTATGCATCCAGTTGTATGGCCTGCTAAATATATCAGTGGTCAATAACACCGCTTACCAACATGTAGTATGAACCTTACGAATGAACTTTTATCTATAGAAGCGGCGTGTAATATTAAATCGAATATACCCTGTCACGAATAGAATTTTAATTAGAAGAAGAAGCAGCGCCCCAAGCGGCTAACACACAAAACTCTTTGGTGTGTATGCCTGACCTCATCTGTGCCTGCTATGGTTTTAACGTCTTTACAAGTATCATGGCATCTTTATATAATTATAAGCGCATTGGTCCTTACTATTATAAATCATATAAAATGAGTATTTTTTAATGACAGGTATAAGTGAGTGGATTATAAAATGACTTACTATCTTCATATACTGCACCAACCCAAAGCCATCTGGCCAAGCTGATGGCTGATCACAGGTAATGGATGCTGTTTCTATTCCTTGGGACTCGTCCAGGTCAGCTAATGCCGAGCTAAAGTGGTTCACTGCATCACTCATTAAGGCTGCACTTAACTGGGAACAATATTAAACTTACTATCAATGTTCTTTAACAAAAACGACCCTCACTTTTATAACCACCCCCTTTTATGACCGACCACACTCTTATAATAGCGACTTTACGATTGATTTCAAGAAATGCTCATATTAATTTTATATGACCAGGGTGACTCTTCACATTTTATTATATTATATGTTTCCATTCTACGGTAGCTGGATTTATATAAAAAAAACCAAAATAAATTAAATACACTAAATTTTAAATACATGTACATACAATTAGGTGTGTGTACATAAATTTGATAAGATATTAATCAATCGGCTATTGCAACTGAGAAATCGGGAATAATATTTACAAAATCCAGGTTTAGTCTGGTTTCCTGGATTGTAAGGTAAATACTGAAGCGATTATTAGGTGTGGTGATCTGTGTAACTGTAATAATAGTTAAATCGATCACCTTCAAGTCATTTCAATAATATGAATACAATGTTGTGTCTTAAGACTAATTTTGTAAAAATCTTCTAAAATAGCATTTTTTATATACTAATCAAGCCAATATATTATTGAGTTAACCTAACCTAACCTAACTTAGCAGTGTAAAATAAGTTTGTACCTTATATTATATGATTTTAATTTGTATTGTCAGTCATAAAGGGCATCTAATATATATGATTATTCGTTTCGTCTTAGAGATTTTTAGTAAATAGATAATTTAAATTGAATGAAGTGGATATTTTTAATTAAATTATATCGATTAAATAGAAACAACCGAATGAGAAAATACATTTTTGTCTAGGTGTAAATAATTTAACGCTTAGGTTAGGTTAGGTTAGTTTTAGTGTGCATCTCATACTTTACCGCAGTACATACTCGCTTTTAATGAATATATATATATATATAGTATATGTTATATATATATATATATATATATATATATATATATAGTTACATACATGCTGTAATGTTTAAAATAAATGATATTTTACCTTGACTGATTCAGCATCCAAATGTGCAGGTTTCCCATTTCTTATCTCACCTTGTTCCCAATCGTTTACAGCACTTTTTAGCTCATGACTAGATGGATCGATCATTCTAAAGCCAGTCACGTTAGATCTGCCATATTTAAGATCTCCATAATCAATTGTGTGGGCGTCTAAAGAGGTCAAAATATAGCTCTAAAAAATTAAGCTAACGTTAGTATTCTTTGAAATTTTTCATCTCGTATACAAAGGATATCCCAAAAGGTATGCTATTTGATTTAAATTTAGTAAAATATAAATAAAATAAAGCGTGACTGGTAATTTAAAATTATTGTTATTGGGAAATTGATAGTTAAGGCCTTAAACTAATTGAGATTATTTAGTAGGGTATCGCTAAACATTCAAAATAATAAAACAATACACAATTTGAGTATATTTTAAGCAACGAAAATTTTTATTTGAAAAAATATGGCACCAAGAAATGAGCCAAACTATAACAAGGTTATACACTTTTTTTTGTTATAATTTTGTGGTAAAAAAATAAAAAAAGAATTAGTTCTGATTTCATGACGTATTTAACAAACACAACCTCCACGTAGCATTTATTACTACGTATTTGACAGAAGCAGTTGATTATTTGTAAGAAAATCATAATTTGTTATTGGGTCAAGTCTATTTCAAAATCACGAAAGATTGTTAGTTTTTCTTTTTATTTTTAATTAATAATAAAAATATTTATACGATAACCTAACTCCCTTTAAAATATTCTCTTATTGAAGACCTTGGCAGAAAACAGTAGATGTCCAAAAATATATATTTTATCGATTTCATTAATACCACAAATAAAATGCCCATATGTCGCGTAAAAGAGCAGATTAAAATACACCATTCAATAGATTTATATATTAGGAGCGATATTTTTGGACTCTCTTAAAAAATTTGAAGACTGGTGTTTTTTCGCCAATGCTCTCAATTATTAAAAATCCACTTAATATATTTCTCGTATATATTATACATACTTAATAATAAATTTTGCGATATACGAGTAGATAAAATGAGTGCAACCTGATAGTCTTCAAATAGTTTGACTTCGTTGGCCTGTCTGAGATAAAATACAATATTTTCAGCTGCACAATCCAATATGAAGTGGCTCTGTCCTGAAGACTTGATTTCTTTGAGTAAAGGTCTGTTGTCTTCTCCAGGCTGCAGTTGACGTAACGTTATTGGAGGATCTGAAGGACCGTGCTTTTTTAGCACTTCTTGAAGACGTATTAAACCTGAACACAAAGGAAACGTGCTGTTTGATATTGTACCATTAATACGTGATCGCTTGCTTTGGAAAATAAATAATACATTAACATTGATTTTCTATAAATCTAACAAAATATTAAATTTCACATGATACTTGTATGTATGTCAACTAATCAAAGGCTAATTGCGATTAAATACAAACGCGTGAAATTATGTACCTACGTACATTTTGACATCGGAATTGCTCCACACATAATTTTTAACCTGTGGATGCGCTTTGATATATAAATAATGTAGCCACTTAATGACTTTAGTATAATTTCAAGTAATTATTGATTGAAAAAATATTTTTCCACATCAACATAATAATTAGAAGCACGAATTTCATAATTAAATTAAGGCTTTCAATGTAGTGTTTTTTTAACACATGGACGATTTTTTTTAAATACGTACTATAAAAATAATCGATTGTTAGTGTATAATATTTTAATCTTATTTCCTGCCCATAAAAATATTTATTTATTTACGCCTCAAGGACCATTTTGAGAGGTTTTTTTTTTAAACAACGTGTTAATTGTGTGTCGGTTATCTTCACTATTACTAGTTACACATTTAGTTAGTCACCGACTTTATCAGTATTCACCTCACAATACAGTAAACCTGGATCAATACGATGGATCGCGATTTTATTAATATTATTCCCGATCTTCCAGTCGTAATAACCGATCAAGTCGATTTAAAAAAAAATGACTTGAGTGGGATTTGAACTCATGACCCACAGTATTTATAGCCACGCGTCTTATTCCCTGAGCTATTACGCTGGTTATATATGTGAAAGTTTATTAATGGAATATTTTAAAAGACGTGACGATGATTTTTTTAATCAAACTGAACAAATTGTTTGACGCAATTTAAATAAATGAATGAAAACTGTTTAATGTTTGATATAGTGTATATTTTTATTACCTTTATCATCTTCGTAAAGAATGGTGTAACTCTGCCAGTCATAATCTTCCACAAGAGCGGCCAATGCTCTGCTCAAAACATGCTGATCAGGATAAAAGTTGATAGTCATGCTTGGTTTATCAGTTAAATCATCGAAATCAGGAAGCCAATCCACATGTATATGGGGTATTTCTAAATTTTGACTTATAGACTCCACTATGCCCCTGGATTCCAAAGAGGAAGGCCCAAATATTGCTGCCACCCCTTCAGCTGTTAGGTTGCATACTAAATTATATAAAATATGATGTTTAATTTACTGGAAATAAACAATCTGGTTTAGGTTTTATTTTAAATCATCCTAATAATTACAAACGCAATATTGAATAGAGTTAACCTACAAGTCTCTGATGATGACAAGTCGAAAATGGATATTTTTTAAAAATGTTATATATAAAATCAAGCCAACGATTTAAATATATCTTGATTAATAATTTTTAAATTATTGAAAATAAATTCTAATTATTTTTAATAATTTACAAAAATAAAAAAGTAATAAAATGTATTTTATCAAATATATTTTTTTCACATATTATTTTATAATTTTAAAATATGCCCTTTTGAAGTTTTTGAAGAATTTGAATCAATCTTTAAAGTAAGTAGTGTAGAATAGAAACATGTATATATATAAGAGTATGTAAAAATTGTAAAGGTTCTTTCGTTGGCAACTAATTATATTTTTCTGCGGGTTTTAATATAATAATTGTCCATTTTGTAAAAAAAACTATGTGTATATATGCATAGCTGCTGCATGTTATTAAAAAAATGTGGTTATTTTTAACATGGCGATTTAATTAATTTTTAATAAAATCACAACTGAAAAGAATGTTTTTGTATGATGTTTTCTTATATTCACAAGGGTAAACAGGTATTGTTCAAAGTTACAAAGGTCAGACTTGTAATAACAAGTCTTTATTAAAAATAAAATGTAGTAGTGATAGTAGTTTTGGTGTCCGTTTGTCTGGTTTTTGCTTTCCTCTCTCTATTTTCCATAATTCAATTTTATGTGCGCCAGAAACAGCGGCCGTCCTGCCATATTTTCAGAGCCACACTTTTTTTCAAACACTAAACACAAAAAGCAAAAAAAAAAATCCCACCGAATTAATCCCACTTGTAAAGGCCACACTTGAACTTGAGAACCACCTTGCGAAAAGGTGGAGATATCTCGTCTTTTTTTCAACACATGACCTTTGAAAGATATCAAGTGGTGGAAAACTTTCACCGCATCAAAATGAAATATATGTATGAAGTTTGTATGTTTACAGTTTTATTGAAGTATTCGGTACTTACATATTTTTTCAGCCCTGAAACTATCCTCCGAGGCGATCGTGTATATAAGTGGTGTTATGGCGACTTTATGGTTGTACATGTTTGCTCTGTCTATGGCATATTTAAAAGCTATCTGGTTGTCATAGTTCCAGTCGTGAAATATTCCCCCTGAAAAAAAAATAAAACAAATTTATAAAAACTATCGTACTAATACTATTGAATGTATGATGTAAAAAACGACCTAAAATTCCCGACGCGAAAGATTATAATGTGTAATAATAATTAAAATAATGCCCAAAAAATGAATGTTTAATAATTCTCAAAATACTTCAAATTCACGCAAAGTAAAATTTATATAAAAAATTAAATATTTTCAATAAAGCTTATAAAAATATTATTGACTCTATGGATTATGGCAACAAGTAAATTAAACCTTAACCTCAGAGAAGAAAATCAATAGCGATATGTATGAAATTTAGGCACATTTATCAAAAATTAAAATTGTATAAAATATAGGGCCCATTTATCATCTTTGCTAACAGAATTTTAAATAAAAAAATTATTCCGATTTTTATCAAAATCACATCTTGCGTCATTTTCTGTATATCCTTAAAACTATTTTTATTTTAAATATTTTGTTTTGTGGTAGGATTATAAAAAATACTATTAAATACCGAAGAAGTTAAAAGGAATTTAGAAGATATTTTATTACTTATTAACTATTTGTTATTTATTAAAATTAATTTAAAATTACTATTGTTATATTTGTATATATATTATATATTGTTTTATCATATTTTTTTTAACCATTGTAACGCATTGGATTGGCTGTAAGTTGGTTGTAATATAGGTATGTGAATAAATAAATAAATAAATAAATATTCATTTTTATTAAACCTATTGTTTTTGTTATCTTATAACACAAAATCCCACTATAATATAATCCAATTAGTGTGGAGTTAAGTTAATTTATTTTTAATATACACATTATATATGCAGGTATAAACTGAAATAAGGTTTTCATATCTTAAGCACGTATTAGGTGCTCTTTTATTCATTTTGATATCATATTTATAATAAAATATATTTGATTATTTTTTTCATTGGCTTGTTTATTTGATATATGAACATGCATTTAATTTTTTTTAAGTAACTTAATGGTTTTCAAACCTTTTTTATTATTGATTATCTAATACTGTTATGTAATTTTTATGTAAAAAAAATAAATAAAGTGTAATATCACATTACATGATACGTTGAGAGGAGATTTAATGCAAAAAAATTGAGGATTGGATAAGGAAAAGTTTCTGTGTCTATGGGGGATCTCTTGAGAAGTATGAATATGATCTTTAGGGAATCCATTTCCATAAGATTCAATCTCTTCGAAGAGCAAACTTTCCAATGCTACCGTAACAAGTTTTTGTTTTATTCCCTCTTTCGGAGCTTTTCTATTCCGCCCCTTCAAATGGGATTGTTAGAATATACGCATTTGCAATTATTTGCTCTCCTATCCCATTTTGTTGTCGGTTTTCGCATTTCACTATCGCAAATTGAGCACAGCAAGCTTTTGTCGGGTGTAAAATTGACTACATATTCGTTTTTGTTTCGAAATCCACACGGAAGTTGTATGACACGAAAAAGCTTTCAATAAAAATACACCTCGTGCAAGTTTCAAGCTTGACGAACTTCACTTGATAATATTCGAGACGTTGTAAAATGACTGGTTTAAGGATAAAACAAATTGTGTCTTCAAGTGAGGAGAACGCAGTGCAAAAAGCTCACTTTGTCTGCATAAATCTTGGCTTATATCAAGTCAACTTAACTCGTTCTACTTGTGACAATCTCAAAGCTGCATATATGCATTTAAATCATAAATACCATATTACTATATTATCAAACTCTTTTACGGAAATAAAAATTAAAAATAAATTAATCAGTTGAAATTTCGCCTGTAAAATCAGATGCAAAATACAATTAAATTTAGAAAAAAATTAAGTAGGTATAGACTAGAATTATTTGACCACGGAATTACTCCATACATATTTTGTAACTGGTGGACGCGCTTTTTAACATTAACAAGATTTGATTTATGATTAATTATTTGATTTAATGTAAAATATATTTATAATGTAGCCAGATAGTTACTTATTGAGTTTATAATAATTTTAAGTAGTTAATAATTGTAATAATATTTTTAAAGCCCTTTTTTTAGCAACGTAAGCGCATTTTGATTCCAAAGTCAAATTATATTAACTTCACATTTATTTATTTGCATATAAACCCTTATAAAAGCTGTTTTTACTTTTTTTAGGTATGTATAGACAAGAATTTTTTGACCACGAAATTACTCCATACATATTTTGTAACCGGTGGACTCGCTTTTTTAACATTAACCGCTAGATTTTATTTATAATTAATTATTTGATTTAATGTAAAATATATTTATAATGTAGCCAGATAGTTATTTATTGAGTTTATAATAATTTGAAGTTGTGACTTGTATTGTGAATTGTAATAATATTTTTAAAGCCCTTTTTAGCAGCGTAAGCGCAATTTGATTCCAAAGTCAAATTATTTTAACTTGACATACTTTATTTAAATATAAACGCTTATGAGAGCTTTTATTTACAGACAAGACAAAAATAATAATAATAAAAAAATGTCTAAAATAAAAATGGAAAGAATATACAATTAAAAATAAATTATAGTATTATATAAAAATGTATGTATACGTAGAATGTGTAGTATATAAAATAAAATTAAGTTAAATAAAGAAAGGAATAGAAAGCATTCATTTATATGTTACTATATAAGGTTGTTCCTAAACAAGCCCTGCAGGTGGTAGAATTGGTGGAAAAGAGATCACCCAGGTGCGCAAATTCGTTGCCGACGTTATGAATTATTAAATCTATTTTTTATTGACAATAAGTAATCTTTATACAATTAAATGTGTAAAAACTAAGTGCTTTGATTTAAAAATCAACAGCAAATTCGTTGTGAAAAATAAACACGAGAAAAAAAATTGATAGATTTGCACCTATTAATAATTTAATATTATAAAATTTTTTATAAACTTCTAGACCGGACTACTCTTTATACTTTATTTTTTCGATCATACTTTGCATCAAAACACAATCAAGTATCGTTACTTCATTCATTCGATAGAAATTATATTCCGACTAAAGATCACAAGAAATATACGCAATAATATGATAAAAGCCTCATTTATTTTATGTTATTTTCTAAATATGGTGAAATTATAAGGCGAATAAGTTTAAATAGTGCAGAGTGTATTAAATCGAGCGTGAAATATAGTGGCTGGAATAGCGGTTTTCCTTTACAACATATTTTCCTCAAACCAACTCACTTTTATATTCTTCGAATCTGTGATTCAATATACTTTTTACGATCGAGCTATTTTTCATTACTTACAAATATTTCCTCCCATCTGTGTCGAGAGCATGTACCCGAAAATCATATAATTTCAGTAGTATTGGTTTTGATATTCGTGAATATAAATTGAACACAGCATTTTCACGGTAAGCAAATTTACTTAGAGCTCGACCCGTTTCTACGTAATCAATTTTCCAATAATTCACCTCAATTAAGTACGCGATTTCAACATCAAAAGGTCATTTCAGTCGATAAACGAGCCTCGTTTCCATCCGGCGCAATTAAATATTAATATAAATCTTATATACTCTGTCCGAAAAATATTTATATCGGGCTTTAATTAAAAAATAAAAGTCGTTTGAAGACATTCTATTTTTTTAGAGTCAACAATGTGTTAATTTATTGTCTGTCCGTGATCTTAACTATTTCTAGTTACACAGGTCACCGACTTAATAATCAGGATTTATCTTACAATATAGGAAATCAGAGTAAACCCGAATCAAGATGATCGATCGGGATTTTATTAATATTATTCACAATCTCCCAGTCGTAATAACCGATCAAATCATTTTTTTATTTGAGCGAGATTTGATGGTTATAACAAATGTTTGACAATTTTGTTATAAAATTAATCACGTCATTTTAAGCAATTGTTGATTGAAAAAAAATACAATCATTGTGAATAGAAAACATAACGAAAAGGAGTTAATTAAACCCAATACATACAAAATAAAATCCATAGACTAACAATTGTCGAATTTTGTAGTTATGAAGATCTTCTTTATTGAAAAATCAATCAATTTAATTTCCCTTGTCAAATAAGTTAAATAAATATTAGATAAAATATACCTTAAGAGACATGTTCGCCATAGTGAGAATATTTGGAAGAAAAACGACGATGATCGGTCAGTTTATTGTTGTCAGTTGTGTTTTGTATCTTTTTATATCAAATAAATGTTGCGTATTATTAATAATTTATTCCAAAAATACAATCTCTTGGTTGTAATAATTGATCGAATCAATATTTTTATTTATTTGAACCCATGATCACAGTATTTGTAGCCACGCGCCTTGATCTATTACACTGATATATTCTATCAGGACATATGAAAAATCAATATTATAAAAATCATATTAAGGACCCCCGAATACGACTAATAACTATATATAAATATGGCTTTTGGCCAACGGATGAGTATAGACGTGGCATATGTTTTATGAGATTTTCAGTGATAGTTTTCAGTATATTTCAGGCTGTACTGTGACCCATTTTATGACATATCATCTTTATGATCTCTACAATATATTATTATGATACAAACATGGCCTTTGCTCCTCGTAAACCTTCTTTGATTATCTCAACCTCTTTAGTGATATTTGTATTAGGTGAAATATATATATAATATTTCTGGGAAAATTATAGGATGGAGGCAAAGGCAAACAAGTCGACAGCAATACTACATATTGGAGTGCGTTTAAAACAAACAAGGTAAATTACTTGAAAACTTTACTATAATACCACTACATGTACAAGGGGGTGTATAACAACCACTATGACACCCCCGCGTCTTTCTGTATACCCCTATATAAATATGTTCTCATATAATACAGACTTACAGGGAGAATCAAAGAAATCATTTAAGAAAAAGTAATAAAGTTTGATTATTATCTCAAGGGATAAGGTACTAATACTGTGGTCGCCAATTCAAATCCAGCTCAAGTAAAAAAATATTGATTTGATCGGTTATTACGACTGGGAGATCGGGAATAATATTAATAAAATCCCCATCTATCGTCTCGATCTCAAGTTTACTCTGATTTTCTGTATATTAATAGTGACTGAACGCACCGACTGGTAAAATACTAAAAAAATGAATAAATAATTTTATATTGAGTGGATTTTTAATTATTAATTTATTTAGTGGTAACCCTATATATTTCATTTAAAAATATTATACTATTAAACCACTATCGGTATATAATTACGAAAATTACCCTAAGTAATATTTTTATACATTCATATATGGATAGTATAATTATAGATAGTATATTTTTTCGGATAGAAATGAACGTTTTCATTATTAAATATGATGAAATGTCAGGAATGGTTTTAATAAAATCCCGATCCATCTTCCCAATCCAGGTGTACTCTGATTTCTTGGATTGTAAGGTAAATCCCAAGCAGACCTGCTCTGTTGATGACAAAATTTGTAAAAACTTTCTCAAAAAACCCCTCGGCGCGTATATAAATAAATTGCTCTAGTTCTAGTACCATTTTTTTAAATATAATTTACCGTATTTACTATTTATATTGCCTTAAAATAGAGTAGACAATTTTTATTTAATATATTTACATATGTATATAAGCAATACTGGAGCATTTAACTTAATTTTTAGAACCCATTGAAAGAAGTTAAAATCAATTATAATGATTAGGTATATTAATTTTAAAATATTACGATAATTTGTTTGTTATTTGACCTAGATTTGAATTATATCAAACCATGTTGTTCATTTATTCAAGCCATTGTATAATAGAATTATAATTTTGATATATAAAGTTTACCAGCCAATAGATACTATTTTATTAAAAGTCTTTAGCCCTGTTTTCTTCAGTACAATCTAATATTATTCCAACCCTGTTAGTAGTATTTAGTATAGTGTTGTAGAATACTGCGTTTGTATACAATAATATTATTTTTTATGCGTCTATAAAATTTTAGCACTTTTGGCCGACGAAAACCTTTGTACTGGTTTCTCGGCTCGGATTTGTTTTGATGCGGTTTTCTGACCTCTTTTGCCATTATGCATTAAATACACCTTCCTGTCATATATTTAGAACTAATTTTATTTTAAATGCGAATATCAGTAGCGGATTAACTAACATTGTCTCGTGTCAATAATATTGGTTCGAAGTGTCTGTATTGACATAACCAGATACAAACATATTCGACATGCCCTGTGTACAGAATGTTAATTTAATAATATCATCCTGGTGATAGTTTGGCTTCTGTAATAAAATATTTATTGGAATTATAACCGGATAATATTTATATGTATCACATACGCCCAAATAGGAATCAGTATATTTTTCAGCTATTTTTATTGTGCATTTTTTCAAATATTATATCGGATACTCAGTTGCGTGTATATCACCGTTGAGTAAAGACGTATAGTAAAAGTGCTCCCGCATGGTTTCGCAAGTTCGAAAGTGACGAGTGCACAAGTGACACAACCACCAAACCGGTCTTGCTCCGATTTCTCCTGTCCGGTATCATACTGTTCACTTATATTACACTGTAATTTCTCCACACTATATACAAGAAAATGGAACTGGATCATCAATGTCCTGTTGCCGCATCGACTACAAATACGCTAGATTCTTGGATCAAAGCCCCGACAAAAACAAAGAGAATATCCAGTCCGGAGACTGCTAGTAAAGCCAAACAGGCATGCCCAAATAAGAACTGGCTTGCTGTGCCAACAGCAAATCGCTTTCAACAATTAGAAGACAAACAAGAGGAGCAAGCGATTGGCAAAAATACGCCAAAGCCACCACCTATATTTGTGCACGCAGTAGAGAACATCAAACCACTGACAGACTTCTTAGAGCAAGTAGCTCAAGGAGCATACTATATAAAACAGCTGGGTAAAACCCAAGTAAAAATACAGATCACTAAGTCTGAAAAATATATACCTGTAATCACAGAATAACAAAGAAATTTTCAAAATTGACACCATACTTAGGTGTAAAGTCGTAATCGAGCCACCAAGACCTCAAAAAGAGGTCATACAATGTAAAAAGTGTCAAAGATACGGACACACCGCGAAATATTGCAACAGGACTCCGCGTTGCGTAAAGTGCGCAGGTGAGCACGCAACAACTGATTGCAACAGAACAACAAGAGACAACAATGTGAAGTGTGTCAACTGCAACGGGAATCACCCGGCAAATTATAAAGGTTGCGAAACACGCAAAAAGGTACAAACAAGCCAATTCCCCTTATTAAGAAAGAAAATAATTTCAAAACAGACAAACAACTTGACTAACACTACAACTTTCAAAACCAATGACATGCCAAAGTCGTATGCTCAAGCCACCAAAAATATCGAGCCAACTCCCGAACAACCACAAGACAATATTATAAATAATTTAATAATTAAAATGGACAAACTCATTGAACTTGTCATGAAAACCATGGACAACATGACACAGATCATGGCAGCTCTTGTCCTAAATAAAAAATGATTCCATTATTAAAAATATGTCTTTTGAACGCCAACGGTCTTGGACAACATAGCCAAGAAATAAAATTATTTTTAAAAGAAAAAACATTGACATAATGCTTATATCGGAAACACACTTTACCGAAAAAAGCTACATAAAAATTCCCATGTATACTATATATACGACGAATCACCCCGATGGAACTGCGCATGGCGGAACAGCGGTGATAATTAAAACACTGTGAAACATCATCTCACTGAAAAATATGATCGAGACTTTCTCCAAGCAACCACAATTGCTGTCGGAGATACAAATAATTATGTATATATATCGGCTATTTACTGCCCACCCAAACACTTGATTAAACGAGAACATTTTGACGATTACTTCAGAACACTTGAAGCGGATAAATTCATCGCAGGTGGGGACTTCAATGCCAAACACCAACAATGGGGGTCTAGACTGGCCACACACAGGGGGAGAGAACTGTATAAAAGTATGGCAAACAACAAGTTGACTCATCTATCGACTGGTGAACCAACATATTGGCCTACAGATAGGAGAAAAACACCGGACCTCATAGACTTCTGCGTAGTGAAAGGAATTCCAATCGAAAGACTGAGCGCAGAATCTTGCCTCGATCTGTCATCAGATCACTCACCTGTTATTATTAAATACAGCTTGCTACAACCAATTATCAAGCCCAGTAAATTTACACTCGGTAACCGTCACACAGATTGGGAATATTTTAGACATATCTTAAATGAAAATTTGAAATGTGATATACTATTGAAAACAGAAGACCAACTTAACACCGCAGTTATTCACCTTCAAAATCAAATTCATTCCGCAGTGAAAAAAGCCACGCCCAATATGTCAAAAAAACCACACTCAACAGATGAATTTCCCCGCTGGATTCAGGAAAAAATACATGAAAAAAGACGCATTCGTAAAGAATGGCAAAATACTCGAAGCAAGGAACTCAAGAGAAAACTGAACGAAGCAATAAGAGATATTAAAAATATCCTATGTGAATGGAAAAATAAAGGGATTCAATCCTATCTGGAAGGTCTTACAGCAACCGACGTTACAGATTATTCTCTATGGAAAGCTACAAAAAAACTAAAACGGCCCCAAATATCCATACCGCCCATCAAAACGGCTGACGTTAAATGGGCAAAAACTACCAGAGAGAAATCAAACGAGTTTGCGAAACATCTCAAGGAAGTATTTACACCAGCGGAAAGGATGTGTTCCCCTGAAGAAGAAAGTCACATTCATAATTTATTAGATAGTACGGAACACAAAGAAAACTATTATGTCAAAATTGGACTTCAATGCGTCAAGCATGTTATAAAATATGAAGTACGCGCAAAAAAAGCGCCAGGACATGACATGATTACCGGGAAGATAATCAAAGAATTGCCAGATATCGGATTAAGATTTCTAACCATAATATTTAACGCGATACTTAGAATGGGTAGCTTCCCTAGACAGTGGAAAATGCAGAAATTATTATGCTACCTAAACCAGGTAAACCACCCGAAGAAGTCACTTCATATCGACCGATAAGCCTCCTGCCAATATTTTCAAAAATATTTGAAAAAATTCTACTGCGCAACATGAAACCAATACTTTTTCAAGAACACATGATCCCTGATCATCAATTCGGTTTCAGAGAAGCGCACTCAACAATTGAACAAGTTCATCGAGTTGTGACGATCATAGATCGCTCCATACAAGAAAAAAACTACTGTTCAGCAGCATTCTTAGATATCAGTCAAGCTTTTGACAAAGTCTGGCACCCAGGCCTGCTTTATAAAATCAAAGGAAAACTGCCCAAAAACATGTATGATATTATCAAATCGTACTTGACCGATAGACAGTTTTTTGTTAAATATGACAACGAAACCTCAAATCTTAATACCATAAGATCTGGAGTACCGCAAGGGAGTGTATTAGGTCCTGTATTGTATCTAATATATACAAACGATCTCCCAACAACCGACAACACAACACTGGCTACATACGCTGACGATACCGTCATACTCGCTTCGGACAAAGATCCAACAGCTGCCTCACAATTCCTCCAGAAACACCTTGACGCAATACAGAAATCAGTTACGTCCAGACAGCCGTCTTGTACACACGTATATTGAAGTGCTCCTTGCATGGTTAAGCAAATTCGAAAGTGTCAAGTACACAAGTGACGCAACTACCAAACCGGTCTGCCGCCCTGCGACCTCTCCTGATAACGAGCTTGCCGCAACGCCGCCAAAAACCACTTCACCATTATTATCAGGTACCATCGCTCCTTATCATAGTAACATATACTCATTAGTTAACTCGTAAACGTAATGGCTCAAACGACGATCGATGGGTTTCTTTTACCAAAGAACCCGATCAAACGTCCAAGACCTACTACTCCTACTTCCATTCCAAAACAAAACCAATTTAAGTCGCTGGGGGAGGTAATTTTGTCATCCGATAAGGATGTCAAAAAACCTCCCCCGTTATATCTCAAATCTTCAGGGCACGGTGAAAACTTGACGATTGTCAAGAAATTCATCAATAAATTCCAACTTCATTACAAACCAAACGGACAAGTCAGAGTCCAAACCAGCAATATCACTGATTTCAGAGCCCTTAAAGCGGGCCTGAAATCATTAAACAAGGAATTTTTCTCCTTTACGTTAGAATGTGACAGACCTAAAAAATCTGTCATACGAGGCCTGCCTCTGCTTCCTGTAGAGGAAATCAAGCAGGACCTTAGCGACAAAGGATTTAAAATAATAGACGTGTTCCTAATGAAAGGAAAAAATGGCTCCATTACGAAGTCACCCCTATATTTAATAAATCTCAGCAATGAGACAAATATGAGTGACTTCAAAAACACTACTAATATCTGTCACTGTAGAGTGACAATTGAAAAATACTCTCTTGGGAGAAATTCTATCACGCAATGTTTCCGTTGTCAACAGTGGGGACACGCAGCATCCAACTGCAACAACGCATTCAAATGCGTGAAATGTGGCGGCGATCACCAGACTTCCACATGCATAAAGGATGCCACTTCCCCCGCAAGATGCTGCAATTGCGGAGGGGACCACACTGCAAACTTCAAGGATTGCCCTGACAGACAGAAGCAGATCAAATTAAGATCTACCCCCAAGCTGCCAGCTGCGAGACCGGCCACCCAGCGTGCACCAGTGCCGCCCCCGAACATCGTCAACGGACGCTCCTGGTCCCAGGTTGCTCGTGGACCAATGGCCGCCCAGGTCATCTCCCCGTCCACATCTCATCACGTGACTGACCTGTCATGGGCACAGATTGCCCAAGGTCCCACCACCACATCTACTGCGAAGAACATTACCGCCCCAATCTCTAGCGCTGATATGCCGATAGGAGACCTGATGACTCTTGTATTGAAGGTTCAAGAGCTTCAGCGGAAGCTAAAGACATGTCAGACAAAGAATGAAAGGATATATCTCATCATGGAGCTCGCCGCATCGCTTGATAATGTCTAAGGTTAGTCACTGTTCTAATATTAAGATTGTTGCTTGGAATTCCCGGGGAATTTCAAATAAATTCGACGAAATGATTGACTTTATGTTAAGAGAAAGTGTTGACATTGCATTGATAAGTGAAACGTTTCTTAATACAAATATAATTCTGAGAAGACCAGGTTTTGTAATACATCGCAACGATCGAGTTTGCAAAACAGGCGGTGGTGTTTTAATCGTGATGAAAGACTCTATATGTCATTCGAAAGTTGTAATTCGTAAAACTAACTCAATTGAAGTAATAGCAATTAGTGTATCTATTAATAATAAAACTCACATTATTGCCTCGGTTTATAAGCCACCCAAAATAGAAATTTGTCAAGATGATATCCACAAAATTATGTCTCTCGGTAAGGATGTTATAATTGCTGGTGATCTTAATTGTAAAAACACTTTTTGGCACTGTATTCGCGGAAATAAGGATGGCCGTTTACTAAGAGAATATTGTGATAAAAAAGACTTTCGTATCCTTTTCCCCGAAAGTCCAACGCATTTCCCACCCAAAGGATATCCATCCATCCTTGATATTGCAGTGGTTAAGGGTTGTCCTTCTCTCACCGAAGTTGACGTAATACAGTCACTTTCCTCCGATCATCTCCCTATTGTATTTAACATCGGCGGAAATTACAAAATCACCCAAAAAACCTTCTTTAGTTATGAGACGGCTAATTGGAACGCTTACAAAACTCATATTAACAATAACGTTACACTTAAATTCGACACTAACAACACATTTCACGTTGACAATGCAATCACTACACTCACAGATTCTATTAAGAACGCCGCCGCCTTATATATTCCTGTTAAAACCATTAACAATACTTTTAAGAACAAACTTCCATCTGAAATTGTGGACTTAATTCATGTAAAAAATAGATTAATGAATCAGTGGCGAAAGAAAAGAAATTGTAAACTCAAATCTGTCATAAATGCGCTAATTTTAGAAATTAAACATAAAATTAAAATTCATAAAAATGAATCCTGGGAACAGAAGATAAGGTCTCTCAAAACACAAAATAACTCACTTTGGCAGATGTGTAAGTCGATGACTAGAAAAACATCCTTTATCCCTCCGCTCAGGAGCGAAGACTGTAATAAAATTATTTACAAGGCTCAGGAGAAAGTTGATCTCATCGCTGAAACATTCGTTAAAGCACACACATTGACACATAATGACACTACAGATAGTCTCACAGAACAAGCAGTTACTAAGTCAATTAGGAATCTTCACAACTATTCTGAATGTGAGATTGACGAGGTAACTCTTTCTGAAATCTCTGATATTATTCAAAACTCAAAACATAAAAAATCACCAGGACACGACAACATTAACAACACTCTTATTAAACACTTACCACAAAAGGCTCTTGATTGTTTGGTTAAAATATTTAACTCGTGTCTTATTCTTGGATATTTTCCAGATAATTGGAAAGCAGCCAAAGTAGTCCCTATATTTAAACCTGGTAAAGACAAATCCCTTCCCAGTAGCTATCGTCCTATCAGTCTCCTCCCCTGCATGAGTAAAATCTTAGAGAAAGTCATATTAACCCGCCTGCGAAAAACTCTGGATTGCGTCATTCCTAATGAACAATTCGGATTTAGACCGGGCCATTGTACCACTTCACAACTAACAAGAATCTCACAGCATGTTAGAGGAAATTTTAATAATAAAAAAAGTACGGGAATGATTTTCCTGGACTTTGCCAAAGCTTTTGATGTAGTCTGGTTTGATGGTATCATTCACAAACTAATTAACACTAACACTCCACCATATCTCACCAAAGTTATTCAATCTTATCTTACTAACAGAAAATTCTCAGTAGATATTAACAATGTTAAATCTGTACAGCATCCAATCCTTGCGGGAGTTCCGCAAGGAAGTATTATCGCTCCTTATCTTTTCAATCTCTTCATCCATGACATCCCTATTCCTCGTAATTGCTCCTTAGCTCTTTACGCGGATGACACCGCTATATTCACATCATCTTACAGATTAGACACAATTCGTAGACGCCTCCAAGCATCTGTAGACCTACTAACACAGTATTACTCTCGCTGGAAATTAAAACTCAACGAGAGTAAAACTGAAGCAATAATATTTACTAACAAAAGAAAGCGATCCCACATCCCCCCTCTTAGTATCAATAACGAACAAATTCCTTGGCTCAAAGAAGTCAAGTATTTGGGAGTTATCTTAGACTCCAAGTTGAACTGGTCCAAGCATGTAAAATATGCTGTGGACAAGAGCAACCTGGCTATTAACACCTTATATCCACTTATTAACAGGCGTAGTCAGCTGTCACCCAAGAATAAGCTACTTCTTTATAAATCAATTATCAGACCGATTCTCTTGTACGGATGCCCAGCTTGGTCTACTGCGGCAAAAAGTCATATTAATAAAATTCAAATTGTCCAAAACAAGTGTCTTAAGATGGCCTTAGATCTTGAACCTGGCACATTTCTTAAAGAAGTCCACGAGGACATTAAGTTAAAAATGATCAAAGCAAATATCGCAGATTTGAGTAAAAAACATTACACTAAAATGACTAACTTCCCGACTAACCCAATCATAAGACATGTAAATAAAAACAAATATGTCTCGAGGAAACGAAAGTTCATTTTACCAATGAACTTCCAAAACTGATATTATTTTTAAAAAATATAATAAAATTTCCAATAATCCACTCAACTCAAATTTGGTTTTACCCAAACAAATTGTTATTTAGTTTTTAAGCATTATATATTTTGTAACTGTTTTGTTAATATTGCTTTTATCGTTGTTATTATTTATTAACCTTCAAATTTGTAAATGGGTTTTATTTTTTTTTTCCCATTCTTTCTATAATTAAATACTATTACTCATGTCAAATTTAAATAAAACATTCTCATGTTAGTTATGGGTAAAAAGATGTAAACACTCTGTACACCTAAGTCTATTTCCAAAGATGTATTGTTCTATCAATCAATGTAAAAACTTATGTTAATAAAGAAATTGTAATATATAATACAGAAATGGCTTGAAGTATGGAGAATTAAAGTCAATCAAACCAAATCGACACACGTGACATTCACAAACAAAAAACAGACATGTCCACCAGTGAAAATTGTTGGGAAAAATATTCCACAAGAAGACTCGGCTAAATACCTCGGTATACACCTTGACAGAAGCCTAACATGGCAAAAACACATTAAGACAAAGAGACTTCAAATGGAACATAAAAAAAGACAAATGTACTGGTTGATTGGCAGACATTCCCAACTCACACTTACAAACCAGCTATTGCTGTATAAAGCAATAATCAAACCCATTTGGACATATGGATGTCAACTGTGGGGGACAGCTAAGGATACTCATATCAGCAGTATCGACAGGTTACAAAACAAGACCCTGAGAGCAATTTTAAATGCTCCATGGTATGTACCCAACTGGGTCCTATTACAGGACTCTAAAACAATGACAGTACGCGAAGAACTGAAAATATTCAGCGAGACTGACAATGGTGTTTACTTGATAAAACAAGTATGAACACTTGAACACTTATAACCTAAACACAACGCCGGATATTGAGTCGTCACTGGACAACCAACCCTCAAGACAATGTGACAACAGACGACGAGTAAGATGTCTTTAGACAGGGTACTCAAAAATATAAATCAAAAAAAAAAAAAAAAAATATCGGATACTCTTAAGTTCAAATATTTGATTACCATATCGTAAAATGTCCTTATAAAATTATGATTGAGATTTTTTTCTGCTTTTACTCGAATTAATTAGATCTGGATTTGGGAGCTTTTGATTCTGAACCCCTCATGAACCTATGAAATATTAATCATAATTTATAATGTATGCCTTATATTTTATACTTTTAATTATCATTCGATTGTTGAATTATTATTTGTTAATTTTTTATACCGTGTCATGTTTTCTTTTTATTTTATAAGCATTGGATTGTCTTTACAATGGTTGTAATTTATATATTTATTTTACGCCCAACTGAGATTTTACAAACAAAAAATAGAAAAAAATGTCTGTATGACAATAGCAAAAAAAAAAATGTAAAAAAAGAAAAGATAAAAATATACAATAAAAAGTGTTAAAAAAATAATAATATAATATATATAATTGTCTAACTGTGTGTATGTTATATGTCTGTCTGTCTGTCTGTCTGTCTGTCTGTACGGGTCAATCTTTCAAATATCCTCAGTGTATACAGAGTCGCTATATACAGAAAAATAGTCCTTAATATATCAGGGTACAAGCATTAAAATTCCGTGTGCTCTTGAGTCTTTATGGAACTGAGCCATATATTCAAAATAGAATAGAATATTTGGTAGTGAGACTTCATTTAAATTTGTTGATTATTGAAGATATGCGAAAATAGCCCCTAATATGTATCGAATACCTTCGAGATATCGTATACTTTCGTTTGAAATATGTTTGCTGTCAGTTTAGTTCGAAATGTATGAAACTTCAAAAAATGTTCATTTTCAATGATTGTTTAAACTATAAAATGGGGCTTTTTCGAAATAGTAAAATGGTCCTATTTGACCGGCAACTAATGTAGATTCATCCATTATCTATAACACATTTCGTGTCTCTGTCAATAGAAGGTAGTTAATCGTAATCTGTAAAATTTTATATATTCAATTCAATTTTTTTGACACTTGACGGACAAGTGTTGCCAGGTGTATAAATAATTCAATTTAAATATTTAATCATAATTAATACATATCTAAAATCTCGAAACGGGTATTTTAATGATAATATTATTAAATTAATCTCAAAATAATTTTAGAGATATTTAATAATGCATAATAAATGAAAATTCTCAAAAAAAGTATTTATCGGAGACTCGCTTTTTGAATATTATTGAGTGTTGTCATCATATGAAAACCGCGTTATATTATTTTATTAATAATTTTAATAAAATTTCAAACTTCTTTCGAATGAAAAACAAACAACTTATTATCTTCGTATTAAAAACAAATCAGAGCATTTCAAAATATTAAATAATTTCAATATATTTTTAGGTGTATTTAATTTGATAATGCATTACAATTTCCACATTTTTATACTTCATTTTTAAAATAAAAAAAAATATTTAAAACTTCTTTAAAGCAAAAATGAAATCAAAACTCAAAGATAAACGTCCTCTTAAAAAACCAGGCAGAACATAAAAAAACATTAACAAATTGAAAATTTCAATTCAAATTACCCTAGTAATATATATAATTGTCTAACTGTGTGTATTTTATATGTCTGTCTGTCTGTCTGTCTGTACGGGTCAATCTTTCAAATATCCTCAGCGTATACAGAGTCGCTATATACAGAAAAATAGTCCTTAATATATCAGGGTACAAGCATTAAAATTCCGTATGCTCTTAAGTCTTTATGGAACTGAGCCATATATTCAAAATAGAATAGAATATTTGGTAGTGAGACTGCATTTAAATTTGTTGATAATTGAAGATATGCGAAAGTAGCCCTTAATATGTATCGAATACCTTCGAGATATCGTATACTTTCGTTTGAAATATGTTTGCTGTCAGTATTAATCTTAATATATGAAACTTCAAAAAATGTTCATTTTTAATGATTGTTTAAACTATAAAATGGGGCTTTTTCGAAATAGTAAAATGGTCCTATTTGACCGGCAACTAATGTAGATTCATCCATTATCTATAACACGTTTAATGTCTCTGTCAATAGAAGGTAGTTAATCGTAATCTGTAAAATTTTATAAATAATGGTCAATCGAAATCCCATTATGACAGCTAGGTGTTGCTAGGTGTTGCCAGGGGTATAAATAATTCAATTTAAATATTTAATCATAATTAATACATATCTAAAATCTCGAAACGGGTATTTTAATGATAATATTATTTAATTAATTTCAAAATAATATTTTAGAGATATTGAATAATTATACATATAATATATACAGAGTCGCTATATTATATGAAATGCATGGCATTCCTTGCACTGGCAACAATACAGATGCCGTTGGTGACAGCCGCGTCATTCGCGTTGTTATTAACATCTTATACTCCGCTCCTGTTATTTTGTTTATTCGTCATCAACTGAAGCTCCAACATCATCAC